>JAAWXA010000365.1:0-10947 GCA_038090715.1 Florisuga fusca | reverse complement strand
GCTCTTCTTCCCCCCCCCTTCTCTCTCCACACTTCGGCTTCAACTACGAAACAGCAGCAGAATAAGAAGGAAAAAAAAAGGCATAGAACTTTGAAATAAGTAGGAAAGGCGGTTCCTACACCCCCCCCCACTCCAGCCAGAGACCAGGGCTGCAGACGGGATGGTGATAACGTCTTAATTGCTCCCTCGTTTTCTTTCTTTTCCTTAACAACTCTTCTCTCCAAAGTAACAAATTGTGTTTACCCTTTATTAACAGTGATATTTTGTTTCCCCTTTCCTAAAATAAATCCTTGTAACTTGCTTAAGTTTCAAAACGTGTTAGTGTGCAATTTTTATGCGTTTCTCTGAGTAGTGGCTGCATTTTCCTCATAATCTAAATATTAAAATAATAACTCGGATGGTGACAACACCCGTGACACCACTTAAACTGACACCAACAGCACTGGTTGCACCCATACCGTACAGGTTCGGAAATAATGTTAATCCTTGGTAAGCTATGCTGGCACCTCACTCTTAATGAGACTTTACAATACTCATGCGAATCAAATGCGCCAGTTACTACGTGATTGCAAATTACAGTAATCGATATAATGACTGACAGAGACAATGAGAGAAAAAATAAATCTGATCTGTTGCTGTACATCTTGAATTCCCAGGCTTTCCTGGTACAGTATCAGGAAGCAGAACAGAATGATGACAACGGACGGCCTGTTCATGTTAAAATCCCTGAATATCATGCTATGTCTTTTGATCTTTTGAGAACTGAGGAGATCAGTAGTAGATGCAGGCTTACAATCCCTGTATACAGAGAACTTATTGGAAGCGACAGAGGAAGCATATTTAATGGTTCTGCATGATTGGAAAATTATTATGAAACTTATATTGTCACCTAGTCAGTATACTATCTGGTATATTGAGTTTAAAGATTTGTGTATTGTTTATGCAACAGAAAAACTTAATCCTGAACAATTGCTGGGGGAAGGACAGTTTTCTGATCTGAATCTGCAAGCCTGTTTTCAAAGACTGATCCTTGAAGATTACAAAGATTCCTGATCTGACAAAAACATTTAGTGTTTTTAAACAGACTAATGATGAGCCTTACATTCAATTTATATACAGATTACAATGGGCTGTGGAGTGGCAAGTTGATCTTCTGGATGCAGAAGATGCACTGTTAAAACAGCTAGCTCTTGAGCATGCTAATGATGATTATAAAAGAATTTTGGAAAGGTGGGGACTACCAACAGATAAGCCTCTTTATCTGACTATATCAAAGCCTGTGTGCATGTAGGTTCTGATCATTATCATGTGGAAATGCAAGCGGAATTGTTAGCCTCAGCTATAGCACAACAATTAGCTGTTAAGGCACAGGTCACATGCTTTATTGTGGCAGTGAAGGGCATGTAGTGTGAAATTGTCCGAAGGCTGACAAAAAAGCCTGACAAGCTCTGTTCTAAGTGTAACAAGGGTTATCACTGGGCAAATCAATGCCATTCAAAACAAAATTTGAATACTGCAGGAAATCTGTTAGAGACTGCAGACCTTGCTGCACCAGATTCCACGTCGGGAAACTTGATATGGGGTACGAAACTCGTTGCCCACAAAACCAACAGGGTTCATTTTTCTCAGACACAAGTTCCAGAAAATACATCCGGTCTTGAAACAAGCAATGTGTATCTTTTCTCAGAGCCACTACCGTCATCACTGGTGTGGACATAAAAAACATTCAAAATATTTATCTTGAGGCTACTAGTGTCCATTTAGTGGATTCTGATGTCAACGGAACACTTGAATTTGGTACTCATGCTTTATTATTAAGATGCTCATCAGTCACAAAAATGGTACTTTTTATTCTTCCAGGACTGATTGATAAAGACGACCAGGGCACCGTTAAAATAATGATCTGGACCCCTCGGCCACCCTGTGTTATACTGGCAGGTGAAAGAATTGCCCAACTGATTTCATTACCAGACGTAGTTTTTGACCTCATCAAAAGAACAAACTAGAGGTGATGGGGGTTATGGCAGTACAGGTTTGCCACAAGTTTTGTGGACACAAACCATACATGATTCGAGACCCATGTTGCAAGTCCTTATCTTGGTAAAGCTGTTCAAAGGCTTGATTGACACAGGAACAGGTATCATGATCATTAGCTCAGCCAATGGCCTGATGACTGGACGGCAGTGCAACCATTAGCTACAATAGAGGGAATAGGGGGTACTCAAGTACCTTGTCAGCCCTCAGAAGTGTTACCTATTGTGGGACCTGATGGGAAAATAGGAAATATCAAACCTTTTGTGCTAAGAACCTCATGTACATTGTGGGAACAGTATCTACTGTCCAGGTAGGGTACGACACTGACAACAAATTTTTCTTAGGGGCCATTGATAATTTGCAGCTGAAACTAAAGCTGTCCTGGAAAACAGCTGACCCTGTGTGGGTCAATAAATGTCCTTTGACAGGGGAATGGCTGCAAATAGCTCAGAAACTAGTACAGGAACAGTTACAGGCAGGACATATCCAACCATCAACAAGCCCTCAGAACTGGGCATGTTATATTATTGATCTTAAAGATTGTTTTTTCATGATTTATTTACATGAAGATGACTGTAAATATTTTGCATTTTCGGTTCCTTCTGTAAAATGTCAAACTCCTATGGAGAGGTATGAGTGGGTAGTGCTGCCACGGGGTATGAAAAACAGTCCTACAATTTTTCAATATGTTGTGCATTCAGCATTGAAACCAGTTCGTCAAGGTCCTCCTAAGATTATGACATCTCATAACATGGATGATATTTTGCTTTGTGCAAGTGATGGTCAAATGCAAAAATGTTTACCTTTACTTACCAAATGTCTGGAAAATTATGGCTTACAGATAGCTTCTGAAAAAATTCAGTCAGAACCACCCTGGAAATACTTGGGATGGAAACTAACAGAAATCTGGGTTTCCCCAAAAATATTGACAATTGAAAACATCCAAACTCTGAATGATCTGCAAAAATTATTAGGGACAACAAACTGGATAAGACCTTTTCTCGGTATCTTTACTGAGACACTGTCCTCATTATTCAATTTATTGAAAGGCAATAGTAATCTTACATCACCTAGGCAATTGAATCCTGAGGCATTCCGAGCACTAGAAATTGTTATGACTAAAATTAGTCTTCTGCACATCGTTATGATCCAAGATTTATTCTCAGAGGTTTTGTGATAAACAACACTTTCAAGCCGTTTGGTATACTAGGGCAATGGGATGGAAAAGATGTCTGGATGTTAGAATGACAATTTTTTGTCACATCATTCCACCAAAACAGTACGGTCTAGATATAAAATGTTATCTGAAGTGATTGCACAACTGCGGTTTCCTGCTAGAGGTATTTTTTCATTAGATGTTGCTGTGTTACATATCCCTATCACAAAACAGGATTTTGATACAGCTATTCAAATGTAACTGTCTTTTCAAACTGCCTTCGCAGATTACCTTGGAGAGATTCAGTTTAACTTGCCAAGTCACAAATGTTTACAGTCTCTGCATGAATTAACCATTTCAATGTTTTACATTTTTAATAGAAATACCACTAAAGGAAACTCCTACCCTTTTCCTGGATGGATCTGTGTGCTTTCACAAGGTGATGGTAGCATGACATAAATCTTCATCAATGATGTGGGGCAATCAGATATTACACACATTCCTGAATGTGGTCATCGTATGTGCATGTATCAACAGATACTTATTCTCATTTCATAGTAGCTACTGCTCATACAGGTGAAAAAGCAAAACATACACGCCTACATTTTTTGAAAGCAATTGCTACTATGGGTCTGCCATCTGGTGTTAAAACTGATAATGGTCCTATATATGTATCTGCAGCTCTTTTGGAATATTTTTAAGAATGGGGAATTATACACCATACTGGCATATCTCATTCACCAACTGGGCAAAGTATAGTAGAAAGGTCCCATCTTACATTGAAGTGTATGCTAAGTAAACTAAAAAGCACATTTAGATCAAATGCTACACCCCATAAAAATTAGAAAAGGCAATGTTTGTACTCAATTTCTTAAATTCAGGGTATGACAATTATACACCAAATGAAAAAAGATTATCAAAACAGAAGTGCATCCTCGAATGTGGTATAAGGACACCCATTCAGATAAATGGTTGGGTCCAGTACCATTATTGATGTGGGGTCGTGGTTATGGCTGTGTTTCTCTCTCAACAGGACCATATTGGCTTCCAGCAAAGCAGATTCACCCTCATCATCAACTGCCACCAACACATAGCATATTGCAGAGATGAATCCATGGATCATTTGGTCGATGTGGTTAGCATCTCTACCACCAACAACAATTAAAGCAGATGAAAAAGGCGAAGCAGTGTACTGCCCTCATCTACTGAATCCACCACTATTTCGACCATTGACATGGTGGGATGCATCTTTTCCAATCACCAACAATGGCACCACTTGGGCAGGTGGCATCTGGGTACAGCCAACAGTGAGTCAATTGAGAGATAATGTCACTCTGTATAATGTCTCTTATACAGTAGATAATTGGCCTGTCTGTGTTACCAATGCTAACAATCACACATTCTGTATCACATTTACTCCTCAATGGCATATATTAGATGTACGTGTTACTGATAAGATTACTAATTACACTAGTATTGATTATCAGGTGTTACAGGTCAAGAATAAAGTTTAACTCATAGAATTTGTTATCCTTATTGTAAAGTTGTTAAGCAAATGAATGTTATCACACATATTATTTGGGAACCATGCATGGAACTATTTCCTAGATGAGTAAACCTGAATTATGCAGTGAAAGATACAGAAATCATAGATTGGGGACCCTATGGATCATTCATAAGGGTCAATTCTACCAAGTGGAACAATAAGAGATATTCTGGGCCCATACTGCAAATGTATCAAAACCATTCTGTCAGCATGGTCCAAGCTAATCTGGCAACTAGCGTTGCCTTTTGTAAACAGAACTAAGACTCAGCTTATTCAAAACAAAAGCAAAAATCCCATGGTTTTCCATGTCTATGATCACTCTATGGCTACTATCTGTACTACTCATCCTTATGTATATGGGATTACTAATGTAGACAATTTAGATATTAGAGAGAAAAGTATTTACTTTGAGTTAGCTTTTTGGAATATTACTTTTAAGACATGTATTCAGCCTGAAGATATAAGAAATAATTTTTTTGTAATGCCATTGCAATGGAGGTCTGAACTGTGGTTTCCTGTGAACTTGACTAGGACATGGGAAAGTGAAAATTCATTTGAACATCTCATAAGAGTATTACACAGAAATGGAAGAGAGGTTAAGAGAAGGACCAGGAGATTTATAGGTTGGCTAATATTTGCCATTATATCAGCAATTGTCATTATCAGTTCCACAGCTGCTTTGGTCACAGAACTAATGACATCTATTCAAATGGTGCAGGAAGTTAAACGTGTTTTTAAATGTGACCAAGGATATGAAAGTGCAAACAGCAATAGATGAGGACATTCTGGTGAGGCTGGATGCCCTAGAGGCTAGTGTGATTTGGCTGGGTGAACAACAAGCTGCATTGCAGACACATGTAATGTTGCAGTGTGATTTGGAATACCATAAGTGAGATCTGTGTGTCATTTCCTTAGAATGGAAAAGCTCATTACATGAGTAGGATGTTGTAAAAGCTCATCTGCAAGGAGTTTTAGATAGGTCAGTTAGGCACCATCTACAGACTAAAACATCAGCTGGAACAAAAAGTGCTACAATTACAGGATATGCATACGAACAAGATATGGCAATCGCTGAATAATGATCCGAGTTGGTTAAATCCTAATGGTTCACAGGATTGAATTTGAGGATGTGGGTACTGGGAGGTCTAATGATTCTGTAAGGAATAATAATTTTGGTAATTATTAGATTGATTGCTAAAATGATCTTAAGAACCAAGAGGATGGAAGAAAAGATGGTTTGTTTATGTTGTGGAGAATTTTGCAGAGGAATGGTTGCAAGACAAAGGTCATGACCGTGTGCAGCTGATTAGCCTATAGGCGACAAGGACAAGGTGTCCTTGCCACCAACTGTTACACGAAAACAATATGCTGTGATTAGCAGTAAGTAGAATGTAGCCCCCCAAGAAGAGTGTTCTAGAAACCTCAAGGCCGTCGCCTAGCTACACTCACTTCAGTAGCTAAGAACCAATGAGGAGCTTAGCTTTTGCAATATGTATGAGCTGATTAAGGACGTTATAAAAATGTACCGAAAGTTCAATAAAGTTGAGACTTGTTGACCATGATAGCATGAGACTTGTCTCCCGTGGCTCCGGTTATCCCACATTTGGCGCCCGAACAGCCAATACCCTTCCCTCTTCAGAGCTACGTTGGGTGCGGGTCTGCTTGACGGCGTAAGGCTTGTATCGCCCGACGCGCCCGGAGGATCACATCGGTGGTCTCCGCCGCTACGCGCTGCCGAAGCTTGGAGGGTTGCAACGGTACCGTTAAGGATGGACAGGCAAGCAGCGTATGATTTATTTACTTCGTTTCTTAAAAAACGGGGAATTAAAGATTTAGATTTAGATAAGGACCTCCCTCATCTTTTAAAACATGCGACCTCTTATGGGTTTTTTGGCGATCCACACTTAGTTCACGATCTGCACGAGTGGCGTCGCTATGGCGACCGGCTCTGGGAATTAGTCTTAGATGACGATAAAATAGCTAAAAAAATGAGTAAATTGTGGAAGGTCGTACAAAACGAACTTTTGATGTCACGGGCTGAGAAGCGAGCCGCAGATGGTGCCCGTCGGGCTCACGCGAGAAACTTGAGTTATGTGATTGATGACCCCCCTGCGCCGGGTCCCCCTGACCCCTCGGCGCCAGGTCCCCCTGTTTTCGCCTCGATTGAGGTGCCCGCACCTGCGTCCCCGCTCGTCCCGCCCCAGCCAGCCGCGTCCCCGCCCGTCCCGCCCTGGCCAGCCGCGTCATTTTCGTCGCCCTCGCCCCTGCCGGGTTGCGGTCCTGCTGCGCCATCCCCCCCCGATGCCGTGGAGCCGTTCCCCGGAGCCCTTTCGGACCCCGCGGAGGCGCTTCCCCGCCCCGTGCCACCGCCCCGGGCTGCGCGGCACAAACTTTCTGCCGGGCAGCGGAGCCGTGTCGGCGGCACCTCCCTGTCGCGGAGCCGAGGCGGAGCGGCCCCGGAGCCCGGCGCGCGGGCGTGTACAAGCGGTAGCCGGAGGAGGAGGAAGCACTGTCAGTGGGGCTGGCCGTCTCTATTTCTCTTTGAAGATGTTACTGTGGAAGACAATAAACCCATGCAGGGCTATGATGCAATTGTTGTAGAGCACTGGACTGTCCTAAAGGGAGCTGAAGTGCAGACAGATTATGTTCCTCTTCTGAATTCCCTCGCCATGTATGGCTGATAGCTGACGTGCGTTCTTCCCACCCCCATTGTGAAGACAAACAGGTAAGGGAATTTATCTACAAAGCAAATTGTATTTCTTCAGAGACCCTTTTTTGCCCCAGAAAGCAAAGAAGAAAAAATCTAAGTTTCACTGGAGGTTCTCCAAATACGATGTGCACAGCAAACAGATGAAGAAGTCCATGAAGGCTAAATTAAGTACTAGGGAGAAACAAATGGCAGAGAAGCAAGAATTTGAAGTCACAGAGAACACAAGAAACTTGGCAGCACAGATCTCCACCACAGCCAAGCCTGATCCAGAGCAGCAGCCGGATGACGTCATAGACTTGGGAGATGAGGTAGCAGGGACCAACGACAGCGGTACCCATCCTGATGGGGCATCAGAAGAAACATGTCCTGCCAGTGAGACCAACTCACAAGCATCCTCTGAGTTGCTGATACTTTGCCAAGACAAAAGAAGAGTTCAATGAACTTTTTTTTTGGTGTTGTTTCTTTTTTGTTTGGTTGGCATGTTTTTTTTTTCAAATGTATAAAAACTTAAATTGAAATTGCAGTTATTTACAGAAAGTGACTTGAGATCAAACATATCTTACTTTCTTATTGCATAAGCAAAATAGGAATATCAAAGGTTCAATGTCAGGTAGAAAATATTTCCTTTTTTCTATGTAAGATTATTTTGCTTTGCCTGCTATACAGTCTTGCATAGGATGATCTTCCACAACTCAAAGTGGCCTTAAAATATTTGAAGTTGTGTCAAAGGTGAATAACAGAGCTAACACACTGAAAAGGATTCGGAGAGAAGAAGCTTATGAGCTAGAAAGTGGCTCAAAGAGTTCAGTCCACAGGAGTGAAATTTAGTAATGAACTCAGGACTGATAATATTCACTGGTAGAGGCTACTGACTAGAAAGAAATGCAGTGAATTACACAGGCTAAGAAAAAGGATTTTGTGTTCCTCTGTGAAATATGTGGATGCAAAACAGAGCAAGTAAGATCTTCCACTGGATTTTCAAAGGGATGTTAAGAAGTAGTTTTTTAGCAGCTGGATTTTCAGAAGATAAATCAGGATATTTTTTTAAAATAGAGGAATGTTTGCACTGAGGATTCTCAGGATATCTGGGTTCTGCTGTATGTGATCTAGGGCAAGTCATTTACCGTAAAATTTTCAGAAAAAAAAAAATTGAGTCTCAGTTAAAAGCTCAGTTCCATTCCTGTTAGATATTAAAAAATATTTCCTTTCTCCAACTCTTCTTGCCTATTTTAAACAACCTTTTCCCTTTGCATTCTCCATTAAGGGAGAGAATATTCTTATCTTTTTGCAGTGCTTGAGTCTTTTGCCTTGTTTAGGGTCTTGCATCAACACATAAATCCAATACAGGAGATAAATATCTTCTATTGCTTACAAGATAAATCTGCTCTGAATTTATCTGCACCACTGAAATAAAATAAAAACAGATAGTACTGACACTCAGATTATAGGGGCTTGATCTTTTTTTATGCTATATAGTCAGAACTACTTCATATAGAGAAATAATAAGCAAAGTTGGTACAAGAGCTCATGAACTGGGGTGCAGCATACATTTAAGAACTTCTGTTTACCTAAATCATACAAATATTAAAACTAAACCATACATTTCTGTAAGAAATTGTGAGATTCAGTCAGTATTGAACACCTTTTACACTGCAGTTTTAGTTCCTGTATAGAGTGGACATGCAGTGCAGTACTAGGTCTTCAGGCCAGGCAAGCTACACAAAACAGAGTGGTAAATACCCTAAACTGCCTCCTAGAGCTACACTTTAAATTAAAAAGTAGGGGCAGAAAATACTCGGGTTTTTCTGTGACCAACCTTAGCAAACTAGGTTTGTATCTGCCTGAGAGTATACGTTCACTTGGTCAGATCTTATTCTAGAATATTTTCTTGTCCACATATCTTTGCTGGAGAAGTTGTTGTGCCATATGTTATTTTGCCATTAGGCTTGTAGTGTCAGGAAACTGGTATTTGGGCTTTAAACAGGTTGAAAAGGGAAAGCTTAGGTAAGACAGCTGTTATCTGTATTTATCTCAAATCGCACACTTACTGATGATTCTCTCCTCTGAATGTTATTAATTCTTGCAGATCTTTAAGCAGCGAGCAAATCGTGTGCCTATTTTAAGCACACTGAGTAAACAAATCCCATGGTAAATTTGCATGGGGCACATAATTCCAGTATAAAATGCAGTTTCCTATTTGGTCACGTTTAAGTTCTCTTTGNGGGGCTTTGGCATATCTTGCAAAGCCAGGAGTTCACTTGGACCCCTCCAGATGGGATGACACAGCAGTAACCCTTATTTCTGCACATGTGCCCTCTTCAGTGGCCTTACCCGGGGCACACACAAGATGTCACCCTGCCTTCGCAGGGTGAAGCTTGCCTGCCCCTGTACCTTATCAAATAAGAACAGTGTCCTGCCTATCAGGGTGGCTATCAAGTAGAGCTCCCCTTGCAAGGCCAGTGTTCAGCTTATCACGATAGCCACTAAAGGAGGGGCTGCTCTTGCAAAAATAGGGCCCTGTTTATCAGGGTCATTACCCAAATGAGGGTCTCTCCTCGAGAGAACAGAGTCCAGATGGTTTATCAAATGAGGCCTCCCCCCAAGCACAGTGTCCACTTTGTCAGGGCAGCTGTTTTGAGACAAACATTCTTTTTGGGATGTAGAGGCAATCATGTAAGGACAATCAGGTGTTGCCAATTATGAGGTGGGAGGCGTGAGCTCATGTTAAGCCCACCTGTGCCCAATTAGGACTTGCCCCAACTGCGCATGAGCAGAATTGGGGGACCAATAAAAGGTGGGCTCCCAAAGGCAAGTGACGCTCACTCCTGAGCAGTCTGACAAGGCAATGATCAGAGTACTGCTTATACATCTTGGCAAGAACACCTGCTGGGCCTCAAAGCGCTGTGGCCCAAGAAAGGTTCATCCACAACATTGGGATTCTACACGAGTCCATTATACAAAGGTGGTCTGAAAGTAGCATGTGAAGTTTCCTCCCAGGGGTGTGATCTTTACCATGCTAATTAGTCCTAGGTTACCTTAGGTTACCCTTGGGTAACCCCATTTCCCCCCTCTCTCATCCCCCTAGTCAGGTGATGATTCATTTTTGATGGCCTTAGGTCATTCCTTTGTTAGCCTGTGTTATCCTACTGTCATTCTTTACTCTGAGGACCACAATTTCCCCCCTTTGAGATCATGGACCTTATTTAGAGGTCACATAGTTCTCACTTTCCTTCATATCTACCAGTTTAAACAAATATTCCTTGTTATCACCTATGACATAGATTGTTGTGGAGAATTTTGCAGACCAATGGTTGCAAGACAAAGGTCATGACCGTGTGCAGCTGATTAGCCTATAGGCGACAAGGACAAGGTGTCCTTGCCACCAACTGTTACACGAAAACAATATGCTGTGATTAGCAGTAAGTAGAATGTAGCCCCCCAAGAAGAATGTTCTAGAAACCTCAAGGCCGTTGCCTAGCTACACTCACTTCAGTAGCTAAG
>JAAWXA010000364.1:0-30668 GCA_038090715.1 Florisuga fusca | reverse complement strand
CTTTTAACTCATAGGTTTCCTCCTCTTGCTTTATGACTGCGTATTGCTCTCCTTTTGGAATTTTGTCATTAATTCTATATCAAATAATTAATAGTGTGGAAGTAGATTTCCCCTTTCCTGAGTAATGGAACATTCCCCTGGGTTCCTCAACTCTGAAACTGAACTTTTAACTCCTTTTCTGCCAAATCCCAACATCCCCCCCCCGTAGAAGGTTATTTTTTTCAGAGTTGTATCCTGCCTCAAGCTGTCACACTCAACGACCACAGGTAGGTTAGGGTTGTAAACTGTCTCAAATGGGCAGAGCAAAATGGGAGAAATGACTATGGACTCTCGAGGACTTAAATGCCATCAGGTAAAGTCATCCATCATGTTTTATTCTTAGTAAGTGATGTGGAGGTATGTGTCAATGTTTAAATATTGATTGGGTAAACTGTTTTTTTTCCTTCTTATTTTTTTTTTAAACATTTTGCAGTGGAAAGCTTTGCATCATACCTGCCACCCCAGGTCAGCAGTTTCCTCATCTCTTCAGGACATAAATTGCCCTCTGTCAATGGGGATCAGTTGCTCCTCTCAGGCGGATTAAGTCACCTTTCAGAAACAACTTTTTTTTCTCTTCAGAAACAATTGGAGACAGAGGTGTCCTGAGCTGAGACCTGGGATTCTGACCTGCATTTTTCAATTTAATCACTTAAGTGTATGGCAAGATGTTACAGATTTTGATATATAATCTTTCCCAATTAGAACTGTAGAGGAATTAAATAAAACTGTAGTAAATGTACTTACTTTTAAAAATAAAGTGAGGGGTCATTTAGAAAAAATACATTTCTTCAACTATTCCTCCATTTCTCTGTTCCTGTTTCCCCTCAACTTCAAGTTACAATTCAGTCCTTCATGGTAAGAAAAAGAGTGGTCAAAAGAAGAAACCTTGACCCAGCAAAGATGTCAGAGAAGGAAAACACTGAAAGAAAAACATTTAATTGCAGCCATTAAGGTCAGGGAAAATTCTAGAGAGATCCAGTGCTGTGAACCCAGGAGACAATCTGAAGAAGGAAAATGGGTTTTCAGAGTTCAGTACAGCCAAGACTGAAGAGGCTAAGAACTGAGAAGTCAATACGTCTGCTGCTACATCTGTGTTTATGTTTCTCTTTCCATTTTCTTTTATTCTCTAATTCCCAAGATACTATTCTGAACCATACTATGTTAAAAGACATTTATATGTTTTAGGAAGAAAGGGAGGCATACAGCTTAAAGCAAATGCAGAAAATCGTTATTTTTACTCCAAGTTATTAAGGTTATTAGGCATGTCTTGGTAGCAGGGAACATGTGGAAAGAGTTCTGGTAGTCACCTGAGCTAGTGAAGGAGAGCTTTTTCCAGAAGCCTCCAAAGTTGTATGAATGGATGCACAAATTGCAGCTCCTAGACTGCTTAAGGACAAACAAGGTGAGTCACTTGTACTGATGCTTGACAATTCATGAATACTGGTATCACATTTTCTATAAAAAATTATACATAAGAATAATTAAATTTATTATATCTGTATAAATTTTTGTCTAAAAAGTGTTTTGCACATTTGGTTTATATTTCAACATTAGGCCTAGTTTTCTAATATAGACTTCCAGTCTATGGTCACTGAACAGTCCTCCAGCACTTTGTTTCTTTCCCACTAGATGGTGATAGAGGAAAAACTCCGGCTTCCCTATTTGAAATATAGTAGGTATTATAGCAGGTTAATCTCCTATGGGCTAGTAAAAAGCAATACATTCTCACTCATGCATAATCTCTTAGATGTAAGAAGACAATTAAAAGTACTTTCAAACAAACTTCTTTCCTGTTTTGTAGAAAGCACAGTCTATGAAAAGATTATAAAGAACGATGAACTTGCTCAAGAGAGAGGGTATATTTGAGTCTGAAAAATAAAATAATGTGTAAATATGTGTGCTGATAATAGTAATTTGCAAAACTTATGAGGACACTTTAGTGGAAATATGTTTTAGAAATGTGAAATTCTAAATGGCATCAGTCATAATCTTTTGCGTAACTAAAAAACAATGGCCTAGTTCAGCACATAGTGATCTATCAATCCATACAGCATTAATGATTGCATGGAAGGGCCTTAGTTATATCAGAGAGAACAGTGTATGGAACTGCTTGTTGTACAGGGACTTAGTTATGTAAAGACAGTAGCAGAAACTAGAGCTATGAATATATTTACAAAGACAGGTATTTATACCAAAAAATACGCAGTATAAACCCTTGAGCGGTAAGCCTTAGGAAAATGCCTTCCTTTTCTGCAAGGGAGGCACACTTTGGGGTTTTTCATTTTATTCATTTGCAAAGATGGACATTCTCACCTAAAATGACCTAGTTTCCCACAGCCATAACAGGGACCCTGTTGAATATTTAAAGCCGTGAAAGCCTCAGCAATCATAATTGTGGTATGTGAATTGGACCAGATATTCTGGCAGGCTTTCATAATTTCAATTATAGTAGGATTCCAGACTTGTAAAGGTCTCAATATTTTCTGACAATCAGCATTAGCATTTTCTACTGTGAGCTGTTTAAAGAGCAGATAATGAGCCTCTGTGTGAGGAATGTGAACTTGATGATTCGTGTTAGGTAAAATGGGAATTTGGTGAGGACTGTGGTTGTCACCCCTATTGTGATAAATGGAGAGGAATAAAAGGTATTGTGCATGTAGATGAACTATGCAAGCTTGGTAATATAAGAGACAGGAGTGTGGTGAATATGTAACATACAAACACAAGCAAACCACATTATAAGCAGTTTTCCTGTAGACAGTTCCTTGTATTGAAACAGAACAGGACTCTGTGAGGGTTAATTTCTGTAATGAAACAGAGCAAACCCCTAACAATACTAACTCCAGTCTCAAAGATAATTACATTGCCAAAGGCTAACTAGGCACCAAAGGAATGCAAACACCTACACAAAAGAACACACACAATGAAAAGATAAGAGACAATGGTTATGGTTAAAGTCTGATATTGTCTTGCAACACCATAGCAGAGTCAGCAAGAAAAGGAAAAGTTCAAACCTGAAAAAGACTTCTTTACTTCATCTGAAAACCCTCAGAGACCCTGAGACATCTCCCCAAAAGAAGACTCCACCCAGACTCCGCCCAGACTCCACCTATTATGAATATTGTAAGAAAATCATGTAATCTTGTAGAGGCAACCAGGTGAACACAATCAGGTGTTGCCAGTTAGGAGGAGGAAGGCATGAGCTCCTGTTAAGCCCACCTGTGCACAATTAGGGCTAGTCCCAACTGCTCATGAGCAGAATTGGGGGACTGATAAAAGGTGGGCCTTGAGAAGCCAGCATGGCTCACTCTCGAGCAGCCTGAGGAAGAGGATAGTTGACTCCGGAGCACTAGCACTGAGAACTAGCACTGAGATAGACTAACTGATTCTAAGGGCAACTTTCTGAGTGCTGTCCTTGCATCTTGGCAAGAACACCCACTGGACCCCAAAACACTGTGGTCCAGGAAAGGATTATCAGCAACAGCTGGTGGAGAATGCGGGCACCGTGCCCAGGAACTAACATGGAGCAGAAGATTGGCTCTTTCTTTAATGCCATCCTGGAGCTCATCCGTACCAAGCCCAAGGAAGGCGTCTGCATCATCATCTGCCTGGCTGTGCTGATGGGTCTGCCCCTTGTTGTCCTCATTGCACTGAGAAAAAAGATGGGACCGTCACCAAACACACCCATAAGTAAAAGGCTCCCAGAGGAGTTGGCGACGCAGGCAAAAGAACAAAAACTCCCCTCATTCCCAGTTGTATAGGAGCTCTGGCAAGAGGTCGGAGACTTGTTGATGGTCCTCTGCAGCCAGGAAAGAAATAAGAATACAACTGGCTTAGACTGCATATGGGGGGCAATAATTAATGCCCTAAAAGAAGTAAAAGCCGAAGCAAAGGCTGCTGCTACCCTCATTGCAACTCTTTCGCCAGAAGCCAATGACACGGCACCCCCACCAGAAGCAAGTCCCACTGTTGTTTCCACAGAACCTCCGCTACCTACTCTTCCTCCTGAGGATGGTAAGCTTAGGAAGGCATTCTTAGGATTAAGGGACAAAGGCCTTGCTATCAAGGGCATGACGGGGAAAGCACACCATTCAATAGCTGACTTCCTGTCAGACATAGGTCTGAAGGAAGAGGCACCTGCTCCAAGCACCGAAAACAACATGCAAGAAAATGCGAAAATGCCAACAGCCTGTGCCCCCGAGATGGGCAGCCCCAGTTGCTGCCTGAAACCACCCTGACTGCTATCACCCACCTCTGAACAAGGAAAGGAAGTGGCCACCTCAGCCACCCCACCAGCTGCACCTGCCAGCTGGAAGGATGAAATAAAAGCCCTTCTTGATCACGCAATAACGCCATTAGAAAAGAGGATCAAAGACATAGAACAGTGGTCGTCTTTCCACAAATGCTGGGATCCATCTGTCCTTTCCAATGACGACGAGAATGTCCCAACCCTGCTGAAAAAAGCAGCAGGACGACAAAAGCATTAAAGGTGCCAATAAGCCCCGACCCGGAAGATGGACTGGTTTCGTTCGTGACGCCATCCTCGAAGGGGACTGGGAAGCCAGCACCATTGCCTGCCCTATCTTGCTCGATAACAATGGGGCACCTCTATATGAACAATACGAATGGAAGACCCTGCAGCAGGCCAAAAAGACGCTGAAGGAGGGCGGACTAAGGACAGAAAGTGGCCGGGCTGTCCTGGATTGGCTTTTCACTACTGACACTAATAGCCCCCACGACTGTCACAATTTGGCCAAGTACCTGCTCACCCCCTCCCTCTGCTGTGAAGCTAGAGGCCATACAAATAGAGCCTGCTCAGCCACAGTATGGTGTGACTGATGCCAGAAGGACAATCACAACAACTCGGCATGTAGGTATGCCAAAAACGGGAGGAGCAGCGTGAGAGGCCCCCGCGCCAGGATACAAGTAGCCGGGCCAGCGCTTTACACCAGCTCCCCGCCCCAGTCACAAGGGGAAGCCTGGGTCTCGACATGCGCTCCGCAGTAGATGACACCCTGACAATGACCCAGGTGCAACGAAACCCCACAGGAATATACGGACCGGTCCACCATGAGAATAGCACGGTAGGGGTCTTACTGATTGGCCATTCTTCTACTGGCATCGCAGGACTTGTTGTGCTACCGGGAATAATTGATGCGGATTATACAGGGGAGATCATGATTGCCTGTTTTACGTTAATGCCCCCCCTGGTAATCAAAGCTGGCACTCGGTTAGCACAACTGGTCCTTCTCCCAAAAATGAACTTGGGGAAGAACGCTCCTGTGGCACGAGGCAGTCAAGGCTTTGGATCGTCTGGAAGCACTCTGGTAACCTTAGCGCAGCAGATGAAGACAAGGCTTCTTATAATTGTACAATTGACTGCTGGTGATGCGACCAAGACTCTTTCCATGATGATGGACACCGGGGCTGATATTACGATAATCAACCTTAACGTGTGGCCTTGTCATTTGAAACTCATCTCTGCCCTCGATGACGTCCAGGGAATAGGTAGTGGTTCCACCCCCCTCCAGGCCCTTAACCCCATGCAGCTCAAGTTCCCTGAAGGATAGATGATAACCTTCTGACCCTGCATTATGCCATTGTTGTGGAATGTTGTAGAATGCCCTGGAATCGGGGTGTGCACAATTCCATGTCTGTGTATAGAATCCCTTATCTAAGGCCAATTACAGCGGACCTTACTACTGCCCTTAGGCAGCTGGGATTCGTTCTCTATAGGTAAACACACCGGGTGTCCAGTAATAAGTTATGTTAGTGCTAGGTGGCTGGGGGGTGTGTTCACGCGACCACTATATAAGAATTGTAACTGCGCAATAAAAGTAGAAGCTTGTTTATTAATCATATTAATTCGTACGAGTCTTCTCCTCGTCCGCTTTTTCAACAAATGGCGCCCTGAACACGGACCTGAACTCGAGGCCTGAACTTCAGAGAATCTGCAATCGTGAAGGTAAATAGACCGATTTCGGCAGGGCAAAGGAGCAGCCTGGGGAGACCGTAAAATCGGTTCTAAAGCAACGAGCCCGGGTTGTGCCGGCAGATAGCGTCCGGAGGGCAATAGCGACACTGACACTACGTAGGGGTGCTCGCTCAAGCCTGAGTAGGAGTAAAACTCGCGAACCGGGACGGGGCTACCGGCTATAAAAATCGCTATCAGTACAGGTACAAACTGCTCCTCTTATACGGTTAAAAGTTGTACCAAGTGAGCGTGGCCACGCCATGGACAGCGAAGTAGCCATAGATTTATTTATAAGCTTCTTACAGAAGCGTTCAGTAAAAGATATAGATCTTAAGAAAAAAAAGCACCCTTCAGCGCTTTTAGCGTATAGCCGTGAGCATCAGCTGTTTACCGATCCAGCTAAACTGTTTGATGAAAAAGAATGGAAAGATCTCGGGCATATTTTGTGGAATAAGGAGATAGATGGCGAAAAAACAGCCCGGAAGTTATTAAAACCGTGTCGCGCAGTCATAGACTGCTTGCAACATTAACGCGCTGAAAAGCAAATCACCGCGGTAGCCACGGCAAACTTACAAGGGCGAAAAATACCGTGCGTGCACCAGCTAGGGTTCACTTGTGATCCGAGCCCACCTACGGGGGAAAAAACTGCGTCCGCGCCCCTGCTTTCCCCGCGCTCACGCGTTTCTGACCGCAATGCTCCGAACTCCGCGGCTGGAGCGGCACCGGAAGTGTCTTCCCCGAGCACCGGAAACATACTGAGCTGGGAGCCGGAAGCTCCGCGAGAGTCATCTTCCGGCATGGGCGGTTCCGACCGGTGTACGTCATCACCCAGTGCGAGCGATCTCGCCGAGGCGCGCCGCTCCCCCTCCTCCCCCCCGCGGCAGTACAAGCGGCGGCGCCGACCCCACCGCAGCTTTCCCGGTCCCGGCAGGGCAGCTCTGCTCTCGCCAGGGACGCTGCCGCCGCGGCTCCGATTCAATCGCAACTTCCCGACACAACGCGAACTGCTGATTATTCTCAAAGGTTAATTGGTCACAAATTCAAAAGGACGCTATCTATAATAAAGATTATGTTTTGTATGCAGACACCGAAGCCCTTCCGCACAAACAACCGTTTTTATTAGCGGTCACTTTTTGGGCTTTCCTGATCCTACTAACATGGTTATCACAAGAACCAGTGTGGATTGACCAGTGGCTGCTAAAACGAGAAAGCCTTATACAAGCACATGCATTAGTGCAAGATCCTTTTACTAAAGAACAGGAACATTTTCTGACACAACAGCTAAGTCAGCAAGGACTCCACACAGCATTTGAAAAGCTACAGCATACAGTGCCATGCAAGTACCTGAGATGGCTTATTACTGAATCACAAATCAGACCCCAAAAAGCTGCTCTTCATCTGATTCTAAAATCCCTGCATGATGTTCAGCAATTCTTAGGCGACATTCAATGGTTGTGCCCTGTGGTCGGTATAACAAATGACCAACTAGAACTGCTCCGACCGCTTCTTAAAGGTACTGACCCATCTTCCCCTGTCACCCTCTCAGCAGCTCAACAACAGGCCGTAACTGAGATTGGCCTGACCATGTCTCAGCGCTGCGTAGATCGTCGTGACGTGGACTTGCCCATAGATTTGACCATTCTTACGGGCAAGCAACATTTGCTGGGAGCACTTACACAGTCTAAAAAGAAAAAGGGGGATATTGGGCCTGCTGATATTCATGTACTGGAATGGATCTTCGGTCCATTACAGCCAAAGACTACAATCCAAACCATTCAACAAAGAGATCAACCCTATGCCATAATTCACACCCAAAGTCACCAATGGTCTGAGGGCCTGGGAGAAGGCAATGCCTGGGCAGATAGGCTGGTTTCTCTATCTGTGCCCATGGACGAGTTCACCAAAGTGAGAGATGAGCATGCCACGTTTCATCAGAACGCCAGAGGACTGCACCGTCACTTCCAGATTTCCATGGACGACGCCAGAGGCATTGTGAAAGCTTGCCCACAGTGTAATCAACAGGGACCAGGTCTTGGTCTGGGGGTTAACCCCCGAGGTCTTGGCCCAAACGAAAAGTGGCAGATGGATGTCACTCATGTACCAGAATTTGGAAGGCTTAAATATGTCCATGTTACCATTGATACTTACAGCCATTTTATCTGGGCGACGGCTCAGCCTGGTGAAAAAGCGTTACAGGTGATACGACACCTCACCCTGTGTTTCGTAGCCATGGGTGTACCAGAGCAGATAAAGACAGATAATGGACCGGCCTACGTTAGTAATAAGCTAACTCGGTTCTTCCAACAATGGGGGGTTAAGCATATCACAGGCATTCCCCATTCTCCTACAGGTCAGGCTATTGTAGAGAGGGCAAATCAAACATTGAAAGATTATTTAAGAAAGTTTACAGATTTGCAAGACCCACAAGAGCGTTTGGGAAAAACGCTGTTTGTACTAAATTACTTATGCATATTTGGGGACCAAAAGTTGGCACCTGCGTATGTTCACGGCACAGTAGCCCAGCAAGCCAACTCCCATAAAGCTCCACTATATGTGACCTATAAGGATCCCACTACAGGTTTATGGCAAGGACCAACAATAGTTAGATATTTAGGCAGAGGCCACATGTGTGTTTCCACTCCTACAGGTACCCTTTGGGTTCCCAGCAAGTGGACCCGGCCAGCTCCCGCTCCCCCAAATCCAGAAATGTAAGCTTGAGAGCGGAGATGGCTGTATTGAGTGGTTAACATTCCAAAAACAGAGATTCTTGTATTAGCCTTGTCATAGCCACCACTACAGTATTAGGTTTTGTTTGTTTCGTTTACTGTTATTTACCTTTCTATTAAGTTACTTAACACCATAATTGCTTTGTATTGCATGTTTACCTGGCAAGTACCCTCAGAAACCCTAAAATGTATCCCTAGAAGAATAATTCTGCGCAGACTTCACTCACACTTCACTTTTATAAATGTTACAGTCATATTATTAATACTGCAGTTTTATGTTACAATCCTAGGCCTAGGTCTTTTATATATCAATTCGGCAACCATGAAGGAATTCGGACTCCATGGTGATGTGAGCCGGTGGGGTTCGGGAACACCTGTAAGGGGCCCCCCGACATAATTCCTGTCGGACAGGACTTCCCTATCCTCCCCTTGGCTTTACATACTGATGGACGCCACACCTTCCTAAAACTAAAATTCATTGTTGCATTCATAAATTTAATTAGGTAAGATTCATCATTTATGTTATTAGTGTGTTGTTTGCATTAAGTTAGTTATATAAGACTATGTTAGTAAATTAAGTTGTTTAAGAAAATATTTTTTGGTTGTTTGTATTCATAAGTTTTGCATGTTTTGTTATTTTATATTTTGTTAGTTTAAAAGTTAGTATAACAGAGAACGTTAACCAGACATGTTCTTGTGCAAAAAGAAAAAGGGGGATATGTTGTGGAATGTCGTAGAATGCCCTGGAATCGGGGTGTGCACAATTCCATGTCTGTGTATAAAATCCCTTATCTAAGGCCAATTACATCGGCCCTTACTGCTGCCCTTACACAGCTGGGATTCGTTCTCTATAGGTAAACACACCGGGTGTCCAGTAATAAGTTATGTTGGTGCGAGGTGGCTGGGGGGTGTGTTCACACGACCACTATATAAGAATTGTAACTGCGCAATAAACTTAGAAGCTTGCTTATCAATCATATTGATTTGTACGAGACTTCTCCTCGTCCGCTTCTACAGCAAGCTACCATTGCTGGATCATGTTGAGCTCATCAACCAACAGCCCCTCGTCCTTCTCCTCAGGAATGCTATCAATCCATTCCCTGCCCAACTTGTATTTGTGCTTGGGATTGCCCTGACCCAGGTGAAGGACCTTGCATTTGTCCTTGTTGAACTTCATATGGTTTAGGCAGGCCCAACTCTGAAGCCTGCCCAGGTCTCTCTGGATGGTATCCTTTCCCTCCAGCGTGTCTCTCTCTCGTGCAGAGACACCAAGGTCAGTGTGGAAGGAGAGGGAGAAGGTGCCTGAACTGAGATTTTTCTCTACATCCCATGGTGACAGAGCAGCTTGTCCCCTGCAACCCATGGAGAATCACAGTGGAGCAGACCCTGAAGAATCACAGCAGAGCAGTTGTGGACCTGCAGCCCATGAGGGATACCATTGGAGGAGCTGTGGAGCTGTAGCCATAGAGGGGACTGTTCCTGAAGTAGTCTGTGGCTCTTTGGGCCGCCTGCACTAGAGCAGTTTGCTCCTGAGGGATTGTGCTTGGTGGAAGGGATTCACATTGGAGGGGTTTGTGAAGGACTTTCTCCCGTGGGAGGGACCCCACGTTGGGGTAGGGGAAGACCGAGGAATCCTTCTCCCTGAAGAGGAAGGAGCAGCAGAAAACAACCTGTGACGTCTGGACTGTAAACCCCACTCCCTGTCCCCTGTGCCACTGTAGGGAAGGAGGTAGAGATATCGAGAACAAAGTAATTTGGGCTCAGGAAGAAAGGAAGAACGGGGAAAAAGTATTTAAGCTCTGGTTTGTGTTTTTTCTTTGCCCTGTTTTGATAAGATTAATGTTAAATTCAATTGATTTTTTCCTCAAGCTGAGTCTGGTTTGTCCATGAGCATAATTGGTGATTGAAAACCTCATAGCCCTTGTCTTGACCTGCAAGGTCAAGAGGTGCATTTCTTCCTTGCCATCCCATAATGTGGGAGGGGGAGTGAGCAGCAGTATTGTCCTTTGTTATCACCCAGGCTCAAACCATGACATTTATACATCAAAAATGTAAATTTATCTTGTCTCTTATGTATACCAGTATTATCATCTACATGCTTCTCTGGCGAGTTCTTTTGTGAGAAGAGGGTCCTTCCCGGGTAATTTTAACTACTTGTTCCCTGCTCCCTGTGATACCCATCTCCTGTAGCTAACTACATTCACACCAAGATAAACTCAGCAAGCACCCCCTTCCATTGGTCATGCTGGCCTGTCTTTTTCAGCATCATTTCCCCTCTTTGAGACATCTAAGGATCTCATTCTTGCATCAAGTGCATATAAACATACAAAAGTTAATTAATTAATGTTATTAATTAATTAATGTTATTATCAATTAATAATGTTATTATCAATAACAAACAATTTCTTGATCCACAGACTTAAGTCAGGGAACCAGAAAGTTATCTCCAAACCTCTTAGAATCCTAGAGATGTATCATCCTTTTGCATTTCATCTCAGATTTTAATTTGCTGCCAAATTTCATTTAAATCAGTAGCAATTCTCCCACTCTGATTCTTTATGTACAGTAGCTTGTATTAATAATTGTACATACTCTTCCTTGAGAAGATAGAAGAATATCTAAGGCCATCCTCTTTTGGAGTGCTATTTTCATCACTTGTAAAACTTCTTCCTGAAGGACAGCAATTGCATAAACAGTTTTGTTTCAAATTGTCTCAACAATTGCAGCCTACATAGAATCATAGAATCATAGAATCATAGAATCCTAGGGGTTGGAAGGGACCTCGAAAGATCATCTAGTCCAACCCCCCCTGCCAGAGCAGGGCCACCTAGAGTACATCGCATAGGAATGTGTCCAGGCGGGTTTTGAATGTCTCCAGTGAAGGAGACTCCACAACCCCCCTGGGCAGCCTGTTCCAGGGCTCTGTCACCCTTACAGTAAAAAAATTTTTTCGGATATTCAACTTGAACCTCCTATGCTCCAATTTACACCCATTACCCCTTGTCCTATCACTGGTCACCACTGAGAAAAGCCTAACACCATCTCCCTGACACTCACCCCTTACATATTTGAAAACATTGATGAGGTCACCCCTCAGTCTCCTTTTCTCCAAACTAAAGAGACCCAGCTCCCTCAGCCTTTCCTCATAAGGGAGATGTTCCACTCCCTTAATCATCTTAGTAGCTCTGCGCTGGACTCTTTCAAGCACTTCCCGGTCCTTCTTGAACTGAGGGGCCCAGAACTGGACACAATACTCCAGGTGCGGCCTCACCAATGCAGAATAGAGGGGGAGGAGAACCTCTCTTGACCTACTAACCACACCCTTTCTAATGCACCCCAGGATGCCATTGGCCTTCTTGGCCACAAGGGCACATTGCTGGCTCATGGTCATCCTCTTGTCTACCAGGACCCCCAGGTCTCTTTCACCTACACTGCTCTCCAGCAGGCCAGCCCCCAACCTATACTGGGACATCGTGTTGTTCCTCCCCAAATGCAAAACTCTACACTTCCCCTTGTTGAATTTCATCGAGTTTCTCCCTGNCCATCCTCTCCATTCCTGAACCCCCCCAACCCCCCCAACATTTTTAATGAGGGCCACTGCAGAGGTGCAACCAACTTCCAGACTGTGATGGAAGACAGACACCCCTGTCTGGGTGGAGCAGTGGCCCCTATCAAAAGAGTGCCTTGAAATCGCCAACCGCCTGATGCAGGAGACGGCTGGACGCAGGACACATCCAGCCGTATGTCAGCCCTTGGAACACTCCCATCTTTGTAGTTCCAAAAAAGACTGGAAAATCGCGGTTGCTACAGGACTTATGCAAGGTCAACAACCAGATGTGGCCAATGGGCGCCCTCCAACCCGGGCTGCCCTTACTCACTCTGTTGCCCAGAGGTTGGCACCTCCCGGTAATTGACCTTAAGGACTGTTTTTTCACCGTTCCCCTTCATCCCGAAGACACGGTTCGCTTTGTCTTTACCATCCCATCGATTAACAAAAGTGAACCTGCCAAGAGATATGAATGGGTAGTACTGCCACAAGGGATGAGAAAATCTCCCACAACATGCCAATTGTACGTGGCTTGGCCACTCTCGCCAATCCCAAAAGAAATGCCGGGTACACTAATCTATCATTACATGGATGATACACTGCTTTACCAGGAAGCCCCATTCCCCGACAACATCAACCAGACACTGACCACTCAGTTAAAGGCGAAAGGATTAATCGTAGCTCCAGAGAAAGTGCAATCACAATCACCCTGGAGCTACCTAGGGTGGCAAGTCACTCATGCCATGGTGAGACCACAAAAACTGGAAGTGATCAACTCAGTCAAAACATTGAATGACGCCCAAAAGCTAGTGGGCGAGCTTCAATGGGTTTGACCTATCATAGGTCTCACCAATGCTGACATCCACCCCTTCCTTTCGCTGTTGCAGGACACGCGTCCAGATGCATTAGTGAACTGGACAGACGACCATACCAACGCGTTAAAATGGGTCGTCCACAAACTGTCAACCGGCTTCGCTGATCGTCGAGATGCCACTCAGCCCATCGGGATATGGATACGTAACCACCCTTCATTCCCGTTTGCACTACTACTGCAGGACTTCAATTGGCAAAGGGATAACAGGGAACGCCACAAAGACTATGACCACAACCGGAGCTCTAAAAAATCAGAGCCAATAGCTATTCTGGAATGGTTATTCCCGCCCCACACGGCCCAGAAAGGCATCTGGCAGTGGACCAAAATTACGGCACTCCTAATACGAAAGGGGTGACAGCGTTGCCTAGAAGTAGATGGTCAGGAGCCAGCATGGGTCAGCATCCCTATCAAAACAGCTGATTTTGATTGGTTGCTCCAATTCTCCACACCACTACAACTCGCCTTGCTCAATTACTCTGGAGACATCCGTCATGGAGCTCCAAAAAGCAGGCGCCTACAGGCCATTAGGCAGTTCTGCTGGATAGAAAGACCAATCGTGTCAGAGCGTCCAGTGCCCGGTATCACTGTGTTCACTGATGCTGGAAAAAAGTCAAAAACGGCCGCCTGCGTATGGCAGGATAAGGGACAGTGGAAACAACATTTGGTTCCGGGCACCAACGAAGACAATCTGCAGACTATGGAGCTACTGGCTATCATTTGGGCCTTAAAGCAATGGCGACGCGCCCCCCCCTTAACATTGTCTCCGACTCACAATATGCCCTAGGAGTAGCAAACCGTATCGAGGATGCTCTTGTTAAACCGGTGCAAAACCAATGGTTGCTAGAACTCTTTCTTGCACTACAACGTGCGCTGAGAGGTCGCACACAACCGTGTTGCATCCTGCACGTCTGCAGCCTTAAAACATCCTTGGGCCTTGGGGAAGGAACCACAAGAGCTGGCTCCCTGGTCAGCCTAGGAATGCAGGGTCCAGTAAGCCAGTTTGGGAAGGCTCAGAACAGCCATTCCCTATTCCATCAAAGTGGCAGGGTGTGGAAGCGCATGTTCACAATCCCGTGGGAAGATGCCAAGCGGATTGTTAAAGCGTGCCCTCAGTGCGCACAATTTGGCCCTGCCCTAGGAATGGGAGTCAACCCACGAGGTTTGAAAGCTGGAGAGATCTGGCAGATGGATGTCACCCACGTTCCTGAATTCGGACGACTTAAATATGTCCATGTAACAATCGATATTTTCTCAGGCATGCTTTGGGTGACAGCTCAGACAGGGGAGAAGGGTCTACATGTGGTCCATCACCTGACCAACTGCTTTGCTGTGATGGGGGTCCCCCAAGTAGTAAAAACTGACAATGCGCCTGCCTATATAGGCAAAAAGGTCAAGCAGTTCCCTGCTGCTTGGGGAGTAAAACACATTACAGGGATCCCTCACTCGTCTACAAGCCAGGCGATAGTGGAAAGAGCTAATTGCACGCTGAAGACGTACCTTCAGAAACAGAAAGACAGCAAAGATTTGGATCCACAGATGCGGCTTAGTAAAGTACTTTTCACACTGAATTTTCTTAATCTGAGCCGTGATTCCCAACAGCCTCCTGTGCTGCTGCATTACTCGTCCCAAAAAATCAACCACATGCCTGAGGTACAAGTCAACTACAAGGATCCTTCCACGGGTCAATGGACAGGGCGCAAGCCATTGCTGTTGTCCTGGTTTGAGCCAGGATAAGGTGATTTTCTAGTTTGCACTTTTGCTTTCAGCTAAGTTTCTTGTAAGTAGTTGCACTTGCTGAAATTAACAGAAGTTTCTCAGACAGTGTCTGCTTCTAGGACTGATAACACTTGATGTTTATAGTTACTGCCAGAGACTGGTATGCAGACTCAAGGACAGTTCTCAGCTCTGAGGAAAACATTTTACCCTGTAGAAGGAGTAAAGAGGTCCCACCTGAACCCCTCCTTTGGGGAGGCCCGAAACAAGATAGATGCCAGAACTGACCAAACAGAGTATTCCATCCCATACACGTCATACTCAGTATAAATTTGAGGGATCACGAGGGTCGACACCTTTTCCTTCCTTTTCCTTTTCCTTTTTTTCCCTTCCTGCCCTTCCTGCCTTCCTTCACCGGGTTTCCCTGTGTGCTTCGGCATCCTGGGAGGATTCCATCCGTTCGTCTGCCTGTGGTCCTGATCCATGCCAGCCTGAATCTGTGTGTTCCTGCCTCCAGCTCCCGACTGCTCCTGACCCCAGGGTCCAGCCTGGACTTTCCCAGGGCTGCCCTGCAGCCTCGGTGGTGACGTGAGAGTTATTGGGGGAAAGGGGGGAGGAACGTGGGATCAATCTTTTCCTGTATATTTGTATATTTGTATATATTTAGTAATTTTTCCTATTTATCATTCCTGTTTCATTAAAGTTGTGTAGTTTAGTTTCCAACCCATAAGCCTCTTTCTCTTATTCTCTCTCCTTTCCTTATCAGGGAGGAGAGGGGGATTAATATAAAAATCTGTTTTTCGGTTTAATTGCCGGGCCAGTGTCAAACCGTGACAGCTGTTTACTGGAAGAGGCTATAGCTGTGTCTCCACAGACTCCGGACCTCTTTGGGTACCCAGCAAATGGACACGCCCTGTCCTGTGCTGCCACCCGGTGGACCCGATCCTGCGTGCTGCAGGCTGCAAAAGCCATCGGGTTCTCCACGCCAACTCCAGCTGCTTGTTCTCCTGGCCACACCGCTCGGGGCCGCTCTGCTCCTGGCTGCTTGGGCAGCCACGTGGTGGCTCAACAGCCACCCGACTCCGCCTCGGCTTCCTTCGCTGGACTGCAACCCCAGCTTGGGGCGGCCAGTCCGTTGCCAACAGCCGTGGAGGGAAGAAAAAGTTCGGATTCCGCTTCGAATCTATCCTTCACGGATCAAAAGGAAAAAGCTCCAAGGCCGTCTCTTGTGGAGCTGATGCCACCGCTCCGACAATGGGGGCAGAATGATTTTGTATCTGAATACCATTGGTAAAATCAGTGTCACATTTCAAAACTGCAGTCTTATCAGGCTGTAGCAAATTAACTGTTTCCGACACCACGGAGCAGCCACTCTTAGAAGGCTTGGACCCATGTAACGTTATAAGGCTTCAGAAAGAGTTCACCACGGTCCCAGCAATGCAGTGGCAGGTCTGTCACATCGCATTGGTAAAATCCCATAATCGGACCCCGATTCTGTCCCATATTTCAAAATTGTATACGTTCTGTGAGTTTAAAGAAGGCTTCTGTTCCTTGGCCTATAATAGCAATTGCTTCAGGACTGTACTAAGTCCCAACCTTGCTTTTCCAATATGTCTGTTATAAATGACCAATGACCAAGACCAAATATTCTCATTAGTAGCTCGTTTTAATGAATAAATTGCAGTAAGCAAAGCAGTGCTGGGTGCAAGAAGGATAGCCGGTATTGTTATCCCTTAAGCACACCGAACAAAGCCCTGGCATTGTCTTATATTGAGTCCAATTCTATACATATTCAAAGGAAGGTGAGTTTACATTAATATTCATGATAGGCGATGTCTGGGCGGAGTCATCTTTTTCGGACACATGGGGTCTCTGGGGGTCTTCTAGATGTAGTTAAGAAGTCTTTCTCAGATTCAAACCCCCACATCGCTTGCTTCCTGCTGGCTCTGCTACAGTGTTGCAAGAAGATAACCATTGTCTGTCTTGTCTCCCTTATCTGTTCTTTTGTGTAGATGTTTACATTCTTTTGGGGCCTAGTTAGCCTTTGAAATGTAATTAACCTCGAGACAGGAGTCTGCATTAGGAATTAGCTTCTGTTTCTTCACAGAAGCTTAAGTCTCACAGAGCCCCATATCTTTTCAATACCAGGGACAGAAAAACTGCTTACAATTGGGTTTGCTCATAACACGAATCATCAAATTCACATTCCTCACAGTGTCTAAACACAATCAAAACACCTTCCTGTTCTGCTGTAAGAAAATTCCCCATCTCTAGTTCTTGGCTGCTTACCTTCTGCCCAGCAGAAGTAACTCGACAGTGGGCACCAAATATATTTTTCTTTTTACCCTTTAGTCCAGCCAAGCTATGCCACTGGAATGGATTGCCATCCACTTTTAATCTAGTCCCTGGTCAGGAGCCATTTGTGGCCTACTATTCACAGACTCACAAGTTTCCCTTGCTGAGACTTGCTGAAACAACTTTATTAATCTGAGGGTCCATATATATATAATAGCTTTCGTCAGGGTTCACCCGCAAGACCTTCCCAGGTTCCTCCCACTGTTAGCGTGGAGACAAACACATAACCACTTGGGAGGGTTATATGTGGTGCTTTATTTCGAGGCCCCGGGAACCAGGGGTACGCACCCAAATCTGGCTCCGAAGTCCGTCACAGCGTGACCGCAATTTATCCCTGAAAATTTTGCAACCTAATTCTATATTCAACAGGTTACAACATTTTCTAATACATATGCATATATAGCTTGCTTCGTCGGTGAATTGTGGCACTGGCCCCTTCTGCGCTTGCATGCCTCTCTCTGGTGGTTGTTGGGATGAAGTAAGTAGTCTTCCTCTGATGAAGTAAGACGTCTTCCTCACTGTGTCCTTTTCACCCTCCTTCTCTTGGGTAAAGTCCAGCTGCTACGTGGTAACTTCCAAGTTGTTTTTACCACCAGCTTCCTTCTATCTCTACTCGACTAACTTTGGTATGCAGGGTCTTATCCTTATCTCGTTACTTAAATAAATGCTGAGTACTTAGTTTTCTACTCCTAACAAAGTACCATTCCTTACAGGGTAAAACTTTTACATGTTTCCACATTCCTATTTTCTTCTACCTCTAATTCTAAAAAATAATCAATTCTGAAATAATCAGATTCAGAATATATTTCTTTTATTTTCTTTCCACCCCAACACCACCAAGGTCCAGTATTTTTCCATTGTTTTTCCAGTAGTTTTCCACCATTCCTTCTTGTAAACAACGCAACTTCATTAGCACATTCCTTTCTTATCAGCCACATTAATTTTGCCACCTCCCACAGGCATCTGGGTGGGTTTTGAATGTCTCCAGACATGGAGTGAGATGACTGAGACCCAAACAGGATTGCAATCTGGATTCAAAAGGGTTAAATTGACAGGGTTACAAAGAATGAGTGTTGCAGTTGGGGACAACTACTCCCCTTCTAATTTCTGCTTCTAACAGGGTCCCTTTACATTGTTAAGACCATCTCCATTCGAGAGCTGTACTCCAACAGGCACAACTCCATCCTGTGCCACCACAATAATAATGACTCCTATCGAGATAGTCTTCCCCCCAACTATAGCAATTGGAAGGCATTGATTTCTCAGGCCTGGAGCATATATACTTTTCACTTTCACTGTAATACCTCCTCCAGTCCAAATTACCACAACTAGTATATGGGTCTTCATCAATAGCATCACAGGCATCAAAAGTTACCCATAAAGGGTAGCTTAAATTGGCTATAATTTCGCTCTTTGCAATCAGCCTACCTTCTGCTGAATTTGCCCTGATTTCCACCCAGTACTGATAGGGGAGTTCCTTTGGATCATAGCATACGATTTTATCTCCTTCTTTGCACAAATCATATTGGGTGCCCTCTTCCTTAGTCTTAAGGGGTGGTCTTCTCTGAACAACCAGATGAGATTAAAGGTTAGTTTTTTCAATTTGTATGCTATGTCCCAAAAATCCAGTGTACACTGCAGATAGCCTATTGTTATCCTTAAGGGATAATACTTAAATGATCCCTGTTATTGGTAAATTGTAATTGTCTTCCCTAGTAGGTATCCACTCAGGAATCTCCCTGTCCACTAATTTTTCAGGAGTAGCCACAATGAAATTCCCACAGCAACTTAGCTTATGCTCTTTGATGAAGGCCTCTTCAAGTTTGTCTGATGGTTAGCTTAGTGTCTCCTGGTTCAGATGTTATTTTCTACTCCTTAACCGGACCTTTTACTCGCGACACGTGTCCACCCTTTTTCAGCAGTTCTCACAGCTGTTTCTGTAGTTAATAAAACAAGAAAAGGTCCTTCCCAGAGGGGAGATAGGGTTTTTTCTTTCCATGTTTTTATCAGAACCTTATTTCCCAGTTTTAAATGATGAATTGCAAATCCTAACGGTGGTGTTTGAGCCATCATCCCAATCTCTCTTCTCTCTTTTAGACTTTTTCCAATGGTAATTATGTATTTTTGGATACTATGATCTTCAACTACGTTATTCCCCAGAGGCATCCCTTGAAAATAAGGCATGCCATATAACATTTCATATGGCGACAATCCAGTCTCACTGTGTGGTTTAGTTCTTATGTTTAAAAGTGCCAATGGTAAGCATTTTGTCCAGGGCATCTGTCTCAATCATTAATTTAGCCAATTGCTGTTTTATTGTTTGATTCATTCTTTCTACTTTTCCTGAGCTTTGTGGGTGCCATGGAGTGTGGTATTCCCACTGAATACCTAATGATTTACATAATAATTTTATTATTTTAGAAGTAAAGTGTGTGCCCTGACCAGAATCAATGTACTGGATTATCCAATATCTAGGTATCAAGTGTTCTAATAAAATTTTTACCACCATCTGTGCCATAGCTTGTGCTACAGGGTCAGCTTCTACCCATTGTCTTAAATTATCTACTATTACTAATAGATATTTTATCCTCCCCACCTTGGGCACTTCAGTGGCATCAACTTGTACTTTCTCAAAAGGTCTGTCAAAAATTCCAATGCAGCCAAATTGTTTAAGAAAATGATCACATAACGCCTTTGTACCCCAATGTGTTTGTGCATGTAAGCGTTCCAATATTTGTCTGGCGTAAGCTTTTGGTAGCATCTCTTGCCCGTCGTGCAGTGTCCATTTTCCTTGTTCTAACTTAGCCCCTATTGTCTCCAATTTTGTTAGTTCCTCAGGGGTGAACTTCTTTTCCCCTTCTTCTCCGTCTTCATTAGTATCTCCCATTGCTTGTACTACATTATTTTAACTGCCTGAGTTCTCAAGGCTGCTTCTTGTGGTTCTTTATCTGCTAGATTATTTCCCCTGGTTTGGTAATCTAATCCCTTCTGGTGTCCCCTTATATGTACCACTGCTATCTCTTTTGGTTCTCTTAATGCCCTTAAAATTCTTATTATTAACTTTTGATGTATAAGATTCCTTCCCTGAGTATTAATTAAACCTCTTTCTTCACAGATTATTCCAAAAGTGTGGACCACTCCATATGCATATTCAGAATCTGTAAATATTGTCCCGCTTTTCCCTTTTAGTAATTCCATGGCCATACAAAGGGCATAAAGCTCACGAGCCTGATCTGACCATGATGGACTCTAAGGTCCTGATTCCACACGTTCTAGGTCCTTATTAATTATTGCATATCCTGATTTTCTTTTTCCTTCCACTACTCGGGAGAAGCCATCTACAAACAGTGTTTCTCCTTTTGCCCCTATTACAGACATATAACTCTTCCCTTTTTCTATTCCTTTTGGAAGTTTTTGAATGGTTGATTTTTCAGTTCTTGTGTCTACTAAAACCAAAACTTCCTCTTTATGGGGACAAATTAGTTATTTTATCAAGGGTTCTGTTGATGTTGAAGTCCACAAAAGGTATAGCCCCTGACACCCCTATTCCTCTTTGATAATTTTCTCATCTCGCTCCCATTTACGGCAGTTCTTCTGAACATGTCCCCTCTTGTTACAGTAGTAACAGACAGGAATTGTGAATCTTTCTCGATAAGGCTGTCCCTAGGGTGTCTTCTCTATTCCTCTTTCTTTTCTTTCCCCAGATGGAGACCTATTCTTGTGACTCTCTCTGACTGCCACTACAAAAATTTTTGCTTTTGCTTTCTGCTTTTCCTCAAACTTCTCATCTGTTTTAGTGTAAGTATTGAGGCTGGAAAAGGACATGAAGTCCTGATCCATAATCCTGCATAATCACTTTCCTCCTGACTAAAAGGTTCCTTTGAATTAACATGTATATTTAAGGCCTGTGTCACGGTTTGACACTGGCCCGGCAATTAAACCGAAAAACAGATTTTTATATTAATCCCCCTCTCCTCCCTGATAAGGAAAGGAGAGAGAATAAGGGAAAGAGACTTATAGGTTGGAAACTAAACTACACAACTTTAATGAAATAGGAATGATAAATAGGAAAAATTACTAAATATATACAAATATACAGGAAAAGATTGATCCCACGTTCCTCCCCCCTTTCCCCCAATAACTCTCACGTCACCACTGAGGCTGCAGGGCAGCCCTGGGAAAGTCTAGGCTGGACCCTGGGGTCAGGAGCAGTTGGGAGCTGGAGGCAGGAACACACAGATTCAGGCTGGCATGGATCAGGACCACAGGCAGACGAACGGACGGAATCCTCCCAGGATGCCGAAGCACACAGGGAACTGGTGAAGGAAGGCAGGAAGGCCAGGAAGGGAAAAAAGGTGAAAAAGGAGCCGGAAAAGATGTCGACCCTCGTGATCCCTCAAATTTATACGGAGTATGACGTGTATGGGATGGAATACTCTGTTTGGTCAGTTCTGGCATCTATCTTGTCTCGGGCCTCCCCAAAGGAGGGGTTCAGGTGGGACCTTTTTACTCCTTCTGCAGGGTAAAATGTTTTCCTCTGAAGCGAGTAATGTCCTTGGCTTTGCATACCAGTCTCTATCAGTAACTATAAACATCCAGTGTTATCAGTCCTAGAAGCAGATACTGTCTGAGAAACTTCTGTTAATTTCAGCAAGTGCAACTACTTACAAGAAACTTAGCTGAAAGCAAAAGTACAAACCAGAAAATCACCTTATCCTGGCTCAAACCAGGACAGGCCTGGCAGACCCAGTCATCAAAAGATCCAAAAACAGGCCAAAAGACGTGGTCTTAAAGGCTCCTTCAGCCATTCTACCATACAATATTGAACCATTTTTAATTTACTTTTTTCCTTTTCTGGGGCCCCTATCATTCCAATTTCTAATCATTATTCCCAATGGACTTTCTGGTGGTATGTTTGGTAATTTGCTCCCTTTCTTCTGTTCCTGGGTCTTCGATTTTGTCTGACCCATCTAGGAATTTTACTGTGGCAATTCCTACAGCCCTTGGTTACCTTAGTAAGAGTGTCTTGCAGGGGGCTCAGGACCTATCACCCACCCATGAATCCTATAGAAATCGATGTGGTCCTTCACCGGCTAAGTCCCTCATGGGAGATTGGAACCGCAGTTAGAAGACCTCCACAATCGCTTCAGAACTAGGTTCCGTCTCAGCACACTCTTACACACACAGGCAACTGAATTGGTATATGCCTTTAATGCTTACGACTCTGTCGTCTTCCTTCGGATCTTTGTGCGCAGAATTAGGGGCAAATTGTACTGCTGTAGCCAGCAAAGGGAGCTCATAAAAATCAAATTCTTTGCTTGCCTTTATTCAGGTTCAGGATGGCATTAATCCCGACCCGACCTGAACAGGAGCCTCCGAATGGTGGGGCACCCCTCCTAGATCAAGTCAGAATTCAGGAACTAAGACCATCCTGGATGAGCCCCCAATTGAGATAAATGACTGAGACCCAAACAGGATTGCAATCAAAGTTTGCAATTTATTAAGTGAATAAAGGCAAGCAAACAGCGCTGGGCCCGCCGGGAGTCTCTGCTCACCAAGACACCTGCCCGCCAAATTCTGTTCCTTTCTTTTATGCATTTTCCCCAAAGTCTCCTCCCTCCTTTTTCCCACCATGTGATGTCCTATTGGCCCCCTATACTAAAACATATTCATAGAAAAGGTTGGTCTTTGCAAATGAATTCCAGGAATAGGTGTGTCTTCTTCAGTGCTTCTTTACCTCTTAGGGTCTTCTCGACTCCCATCCTCGGCTCGCCCTTAGGATGACACTAAACTTTACACATGCACTTTATAGGCTTCTCTTACATAACACTATGCGGTTAGCAGCAAAACTGGTTTAAACTGGTATACAAGAATGTTCATCAGGTGGCTTTTGCAAAAAAACCCAGAAACTATATACATATCATCTTTAATCACTTCTGTTTTCTTAGGCTTGTGGTTATACAAGGGTATGTAAGAGAGAAGGTCACATTTCATTATGCAACCCTAGCATTGTTCCATATTGACACAAATCAGATAAACATATTTCACATGGAGGTTCCACCGCCTCTCTAGGCAGCCTGTTCCAGTGCTCGTTGCTCTCACAGTAAAGAAGTTCTTCTTTATGTTTTGGTTGAAACTCTTGTGTTCTAGTTGGTAACTACTGCCCCCTGTCCTGTCACTGGACACCACTGAAAAGAGTCTGGTCCCATCCCCCTGATACGAACCCTTTAGGTATTTGTAAGCGTTGATGAGATCTCCCTCAGTCTCCTCCAGGCTGAACAGCCCCATCTCTCTCAGCCTTTCCTCGTAGGTCAGATGCTCCAGTCCCCTAATCATAGTGGCTCTGCGCTAGACTCTTTCCAGCAGTTCCTTGTCCTTCTTGAACCATGGAGCACAGAATTGGATGCGGTATTCCAGATGGGGCGTCACTGGGGAAGAGTAGAGGGAGAGGATGACCTCCCTCAACCACACTTTTCTTGATGTACCCCACTTCTTGGCCGTAAAGGCACATTGCTGGCTCATGGTCATCTTGATGCATATGTTGAACAGGACTGGACCCAGTATTGACCCCTGGGGAGCAACACTTGCTACTGACCTCTAACTAGACTCTGTACCACTAATGACAAGCCTCTGAGGTCTCTATCTTTGAGCCAGTTTTCAATCCACCCCACTGTCCATTCACCTAACCCACTCTTGCTAAGCTTGCCTATGAGGATGCTGTGGGAGTGGTGTCAAAAGCCTTGCTCAAGTCAAGGTAGACAACATCCACTGCCTTCCCCTCATGTATCCATCCAGTCATGCCATCGTATCAGGCTATCAGATTAGTCAGATATGACTTCCCCTTGGTGAATCCATGTTGACTGTTTCTGATAACCTTCTTATCCTCCACATGCTTTGAGATGCAGCCCAGAACAAGCTGTTCCATCATCTTTCCAGGGATGGAAGTGAGGATGACTGGTCTGTAGTTTCCTGGATCTTTCTTCTTGTTCCTTTTAAAGGCTGGAGTAACACTGGCTTTCCTCCAGTCCTCAGGCACCTCGCCTGTTCTCCAGGACCTTTCAAAGATGATGGAGAGTGGCCCAGCAATGACTTCTGCCATCTCCTTCAACACTCACAGGTGTATCCCATCAGAACTCATGGACTTATAGATATCCAATTTACCTAGTTCATCTCTAACTTGATCCTCCTCTACCAGGGGAAAGTCTTCCTTTGTCCAGACTTTCTCTGTTACATCCAAAGTCTGGGACTCCTGGAGGGTGGCCTGAGCAATAAAGACTGAAGCAACGGCAGCATTCAGTAACTGCCTTCTCTGCATCCTCTGTCACCATGGCACCTGCCTCATTCAACAGCAGACCCACATTTTCTCTAGCTTTCCTTTTGCCTCTGATATACTTGAAGAAACCCTTCCTGTTAACCTTTAGGTCCCTTGCCAGGTTTAATTCCAAGGAGGCTTTAGCTTTTCTCATTTCCTCCCTGCATACTCTAGCAGCACTCTTGTAATCTTCCCAAGTGGTCAGTCCCTTCTTCCACGTACTGTAAACTTCTTTCTTCCACTTGAGCTTTTCCAGAAGCTCCCTGCTCCACCACACAGGTCTCCTGTTTCCCTTGCCCGATTTCTTGCTCTTAGGGATACACCAATCCTGAGCTTGGAAAAAGTGGTGCTTGAATTATCAACCAGCTCTGTTGAGCCTCTCTACCTTCCAGAGCCCTAATCCATGGGATTTCTCCAAGCAGTTCCTTCAAGAGGTCAAAGTTAGCCTTCCTGAAGTCCAAGGGTGCAATTCTGCTCATTGTTTTGTGTATGCTACCCATGATCCTGAACTCTGCCTTCTCATGATCACCACTGCCAAGGCTGTCCCCAACCTTAACGTCCTTCAACACTTCCTCTTTGTTTATCAGTACTAGGTCCAGTAGTACACCTCTCCTTGTTGGCTTCTCCACCACCTGAGTCAAAACATTGTCATTTATACACTGGAAGAACCTCCTGGACTATGCATGCCTGGCTGCGTGGCCTCCCCAGCAGATATCAGGCGGATTAAAGTCCTCTATGAGAACCAGGGCCTGTGATTATGAGGCTACTCTTAGCTGACTGTAGAAGGCTTCATCAACTTCCTCTTCCCAATCAGGTGGCCTGTAATAAACACCCACAACAGTTCCTCCCATATTAGCCTGCCTCTTAATCCTTACCCACAAGCTGAATAGCACAGGTTCTTGAGCACAGGTCCTATGAAGAGAGGCTGAGTGAGCTGGGGCTGTTCAGCCTGAAGAAGAGGCGGCTCAGGGGAGACCTCATCGCTCTCTACAACTACCTGAAAGGAGGCTGTAGCGAGGTGGGAGTTGGTCTCTTTTCCCAGACGACTTTCAACAAGACAAGAGGACACAGTCTTAAGTTGTGCCAGGGGAGATTTAGGTTAGATATTAGAAAGAATTTCTTTACGGAGAGGGTGATCAGGCATTGGAATGGGCTGCCCGGTGAGGTGGTGGATTCTCCGTCCCTGGAGACATTTAAAAAGAGACTGGATGTGGCACTCAGTGCCATAGTCTAGCAACCGCAGCGGTGGGTCAAGGGTTGGACTTGATGATCTCTGAGGTCCCTTCCAACCCGGCTAATTCTATGATTCTATGAATTCACTCATCATCCATCCCCAGGGAGAGTTGGATACATTCCAGTTGCTCTCTTACATAAAAACCAACTCCACCACCTTCTTTACTGTGAGGGTGGTGAGACGCTGGCACAGGTTGCCCATGGAAGTGTTCAAGGCCAGGTTGGATGGGGCTGTTGAGCAACTTGGTCTAGTGGAACGTGTCCTTGTCCACAGCAGAGGGGTTGGAACTAGATGATCACTAAGGTCCCTTCCAATCATTCTATGATTCTATAAGAGTATGGCAAAGGAACCACAATATTCAGTTTTCAGAAAATTAATCTTATTATCACCTGGGGCATTAGGTGTTCTAAGTTTGAAAGGGCTCTTTGGAGAGAGGAAGGAAGTAGGCAATTCGGTGTGATACTGGATAGACATAATGCATTTACATTGCACTAATGGCATATATCAAAAACGGTGGATTTTTTTGACTTTGCCAGCAGGTTCTGCTATACTGTGGTTGCTCAATGCTAGCTGTAAAAAGCAAAGCCTATAGGTTGATGTGCTTTTGTGAAAGTAGATTAATTATTTTAGACTTTACTGCTCGGGCAATGTGTTACCTATTGGCATATAGTGCTCTGAGCACTAACACACAGAAGGACCATTCAAGAAAAATGTCTCAGCTTCAGAGGCAGTAAAAGTTAATATGTGGTAACTTTTTAAGCACTTCAGCTAAATCAGCAGAAGCACAATATCTCTCACATGCACACCTGAAGAGGGTGGAACTTTACAGAGGACACAAGTTTTTATAGGCTAAAGAAAATTAAAAGTTCAAAAAGAGTTAAATACTATGAAGGTGTACCTTGTCCATAATGCCCATTGCCTTGATTTTTGCAGATTCACTACCCAACTCACTAAGCTGATGCTTTCCCAGTAGCAATTCCTGTGGAATCTCATCATCATCTCCTTAAAAAAAAAAACAAATTAACAATTATATTTCTAATAAGACTTCAAGGAAACCAGTATTTTAAAGCTTATATGAAAAAGTATACTGAAGAAATAGAATTGATTTTCCAAATAGCTAGCATCTAATGAAGACTGATGACGACAACTTTTGATTGTCTTAAAATGGCTACTTGTTAAATATGACTGAAAGTCATAAATTGAAAATATTTTTAATATAACAAAATTCAGCTCTTTTGCTACCCCCCTCACTTCAGTAAACAGTTCTTAAATGATTGTAGTCCAAATTCTACAGTTCAAATCTGGGGAAGGGAAATAGATGAAAAGCACAGGAAATTAAGTACCTTGGGATACACTGTGTCTTAACCACATTAAGACAGAAAACCCCATGATGTTACAAGACATACAGAAAGAACTGATTACTTCAGTTTTTCATCTAAGGTTGTATACACCATTGCTGTAGTGATTTGTTTACTATGCTCCTCCTCTTTGTTCTAATCTTGTGACAAAAATGGTAGGAAAAAAATTAATGAATGCTCCATTATCCATTTCAGTAGAAAGTCACCTTGGTCAACCTGAACTACTTTGTCAGACAATTATGCTAAGATGGTGTATTTTCCACTGAAATGGATAAGGAGCATACTTAATTCAGTGTAATTCAGAAATTCAGCGCCTAACCCATAAAGGCATAAGCACTCTGCTGCTGAATCAAATAATCAAGCTCTCTTGGGACAAAGGCAACAACAGATGCAAAATTATGTGCCTCAGACACTACTGGCAAAACAACCATCTTATGTTATGTTGTTTACAAAGATATGTTTGACAGAAGATGACACCATAATGACATTCCAAGGAGGTATCCTTTTCACCCCTGGGGGACTACTATTTGTCTAGGGATTTATGTCTCTTTTGGATTCTGCAGGGAGGAAGGAGGAGGATCTATTTCCTGGAGCAGCAAGTGAAATTGGAAAGGCAAAGGCCACCACTCAAGGTAGAAGCCATATAAATGCAGTATACCGTAGCATGTATCACAGGCAATTAAATCACAAAGAAGGAAGCTTGAAAATACTGATATGCAATTTGTTTGTTTGTTTGTTTCTTGTGTTTCTAACTGAGGGAAGCATTTTGAAAATTTCTAACATATTACCTAAAGCTGTAAAATCCATGTCTTCTAAATTTTCCAAAATATTCTCAATTGAAGAAGTAAATCTTTTGAAAGTTGAAGAATCCATCATTTCTGGTGAAAAGAAATGTATATATAATTATTTTATATGCAAAACATAAAACAGAAAATGTAGAAAATAAATCTTCTAAAAATACCTTCAGGCGTTAGTTTAGGTTCATAAGTTTTCCTCTTCTTCTGTTTTTCTTTTTTCTTCATTTTTCTAGCCACTAATTACGAGAAGAAAGGATTGCTTACATTTCTTACACTTATATTCAATAATGCATGTAAAGATGTTTATTTTTAAATGTTTAACATATCCTTTAAAAATGCACTGGTATTATGGGAGAAAATAAAATTTTGGAAATCAGTTACCCTCACTGAGGCTAGGAGGAGGAGAATAATCATCCATGTCAGAGTCATCAGGACTGCGATTACGGTAACGGCCACTAGCAGAAGTCCTCCTTCCTTCATGATAGTAACCACTTCTCCTATGGTCACCAGAACTTCTTCTCTCATGTTCTTCATACTCCCAAGCTTCATCTCTATCCTTTTTGTGTCTTTTACGAGAAGCTAAAAAAGAAATGCATTTTCAGTATAAGTACAATAAGTCTACTTATAATAGCTAAAAATTATACATTTGCAAGTTAAACACTATCTGTAAAACAAGAGAACAAACACTATAAAGCCATATAAAATTCTCTTATGGCATTATTCTAACAATTTTCATTTTTTCATAAGAACATAGAGATAATTTCTTCAGTTATCTAAATTGTGACTGTTACTGCTTGTCCATGTTCCAATTCAGGAATTGCTTTGACCACCTAACACAGCAAGTTCCAATGAGACTTGGAAACATAGTTGCTTAAATACACTCTGTTTTTGCCAAGACAACTACAATTGTTTTGATATGAATTGCAGGAAATTCAGTGTAAAGGAGAAAGCTGGAGTCACAATTCCGGGCCAGGCAGCAAGTATATATCCCAGAAGGTAACCAGTTTTCAGTCAGGACCAAGAAGCCCCGCAGAACCAAATGTTGAAAAACTGGGATAAATGTTCTATACAGAAACAGAGACTTGGTGGAAATAAAGTGTGTGTGTGGAAGGGGGGAGGAATGGAGAGTTCTCTGTTGTTCTCAGAGAGTCTTGAAGATGAGAGGGTGCTAAGACATAATGGAAAATGGTTATAATAAACACCCACAACAGTGTCTCCCATATTGGCCAGTCCTAGAAGCAGACACTGACTGAAAAATATGATGTTAATTTTCAGCAAGTGCATTTACTTAGAAGAGACTAGAAGAGACTTAATTGAAAAGTGAAATTATTAAAAAGAAAATTGCTTCTGTCCTGGATCAAACCAGTAAGTTAGATATCTTACTAAAACAGTAATTAAGGGAACTCTCAAAAAAAAAAATAAATCACAGAATCACAGAATGGTTTGGGTTGGAAGGGACCTTAAAGATCATCTTCCAACCCCCCTGCTATGGGCAGGGACACCTCACACTAGACCAGGTTGCTCAAAGCCCCATCCAATCTGGCCTTGAACACTTCCAGGGATGGAAGTGAGGATGACTGGTCTGTAGTTTCCTGGATCTTTCTTCTTGTTCCTTTTAAAGGCTGGAGTAACACTGGCTTTCCTCCAGTCCTCAGGCACCTCGCCTGTTCTCCAGGACCTTTCAAAGATGATGGAGAGTGGCCCAGCAATGACTTCTGCCATCTCCTTCAACACTCACAGGTGTATCCCATCAGAACTCATGGACTTATAGATATCCAATTTACCTAGTTCATCTCTAACTTGATCCTCCTCTACCAGGGGAAAGTCTTCCTTTGTCCAGACTTTCTCTGTTACATCCAAAGTCTGGGACTCCTGGAGGGTGGCCTGAGCAATAAAGACTGAAGCAACGGCAGCATTCAGTAACTGCCTTCTCTGCATCCTCTGTCACCATGGCACCTGCCTCATTCAACAGCAGACCCACATTTTCTCTAGCTTTCCTTTTGCCTCTGATATACTTGAAGAAACCCTTCCTGTTAACCTTTAGGTCCCTTGCCAGGTTTAATTCCAAGGAGGCTTTAGCTTTTCTCATTTCCTCCCTGCATACTCTAGCAGCACTCTTGTAATCTTCCCAAGTGGTCAGTCCCTTCTTCCACGTACTGTAAACTTCTTTCTTCCACTTGAGCTTTTCCAGAAGCTCCCTGCTCCACCACACAGGTCTCCTGTTTCCCTTGCCCGATTTCTTGCTCTTAGGGATACACCAATCCTGAGCTTGGAAAAAGTGGTGCTTGAATTATCAACCAGCTCTGTTGAGCCTCTCTACCTTCCAGAGCCCTAATCCATGGGATTTCTCCAAGCAGTTCCTTCAAGAGGTCAAAGTTAGCCTTCCTGAAGTCCAAGGGTGCAATTCTGCTCATTGTTTTGTGTATGCTACCCATGATCCTGAACTCTGCCTTCTCATGATCACCACTGCCAAGGCTGTCCCCAACCTTAACGTCCTTCAACACTTCCTCTTTGTTTATCAGTACTAGGTCCAGTAGTACACCTCTCCTTGTTGGCTTCTCCACCACCTGAGTCAAAACATTGTCATTTATACACTGGAAGAACCTCCTGGACTATGCATGCCTGGCTGCGTGGCCTCCCCAGCAGATATCAGGCGGATTAAAGTCCTCTATGAGAACCAGGGCCTGTGATTATGAGGCTACTCTTAGCTGACTGTAGAAGGCTTCATCAACTTCCTCT
>JAAWXA010000361.1:3578-32909 GCA_038090715.1 Florisuga fusca | reverse complement strand
GGGGATCCTCATCTGCCAGGGGGGTTGGACTGGGGGATCTCCAGAGCTCCCTCCCAGCCCCTGGCACCATCCTGGGACTCCATGATTTTATGAAGCCAAGCTGTACTGGTTCTGTTCCCAGGGGCTCATTTATACCTGTTTCTGCTCTGTCTTGGTTCAATTTGCTTTCCTTTTTAATTATGAAAAAAACAACCAAACAAAAAGGCACTTTATATCTGCAATGTATTTTCCATGTTGCTGACATTTCCCTCCTCAGCAATCCCAGTCTTTCATTTTCTCACATTTGTGACACAGCAAAGGAGTTCCTGCAAAGCAGTGTTGAAATTTTCCATAAAACATTTCAGTACCAGCCTGTGCTTCCTTTGACTTCCTTTCTGGTTTGTTTGGTTTGGGTTGGTTTGTTTTGTTTTTTTTTTTCTTTGTTAGTGTTTGGTTGTTTTGGGGTTTGTTTGTTTGTTTGTCTTTTGTGGGTTTTCTTGTGGGGGGTTGGGTGTTTTTTTGTTTGTTTGCTTGGGGGGGTTGTTTGTTTTTTGTGTTTTTTTGTTTGCTTTCGTTTTTGTGTTTCTTAAAAGGCACGAATTATTGTTTTAATTTCAGAAGAGAGCAGTGAGACTCAGTCCTGTAGAGAGCACAGTCACCAGTGATGAAAAGCTTGAACCATGGGACTGGAGAAAGATCTGAGCAGGGAGGTGCTGGCAAGGCAGTCTGTGGCTGTTATGGGTTCTGGAATGTCATGATGCAAGCAAAGCTATTTTCTGAAGATGTGGTTATTAATATTAATGCAGCTTTTAACATTCCAGTCCCATTTTCAGGTGAGGCACCAGTCAACCAACAAAAACAGAGGATGAACCAGACACAGTGCAGAGCATCCCCCAGCCCTGACCAAGCCTCTTCCCCCCACAGCAGCCTGAGCTCTCCCTGCAGGACCAGCACTGTCCACTCCCACCCCTGCTCCCAGGCACATTTTCTCAGCACAAAAGCATTGGACAAGGTCTTTTTTTCTTTCCTCCTAACTCTGCTGCACCAGCAAGGAATTACTTGCACCCTGTGTCTGCACACAAATACATCCTCAGACATCATTCTGGCATTGCACCAGTGTGGGCTCAGGGGGAAACCACAGCTGGATCTCTCCTGGACATCACACTCCAGAGGACAAGCTACACACTGGTTTTACTTCCTTATTAAGGCAGACCTGTTTCTGTACTCAATAATCATTACAGAGATCATAGAAGAGAATCACAGAATCACAGAATGGTTTGGGTTGGGCAGGACCCCCTCCCACAGCCCAGGGTGCTCCCAGCCCCATCCAACCTTCAACACTGCCAGGGATGGGGCAGCCACAGCTTCTGGGGGCAACCTGGGCAAAGGATTTCTTCCTCATCTCCAACCTCAGTCTCCCCTCTCCCATTTCAAACCCTTTCCCCTTGTCCTCTCCCTACCCCCCCGTGTCCAAAGCCCTCCCCCAGCTTTCTTGTAGCCCCTTCAGATATTGGGAGGTTGCTCTGAGCTCCCCTGGGAGCCTCCTCTTCTCCAGGCTGAACAACCCCAATCCCTCAGCCTGGCTTCCCAGGGAGGTGCTCAGCCCTCTGAGCATTTCAGTGGCTCCTCTGGACACCTTCCAGGAGCTCTGTGTCCTCCTGGTGCTGGGGACTCCAGAACTGGACCCAGCACTGCAGGGGGGTCTCAGCAGAGCAGAGCAGAGGGGGAGAACCCTCTCTCGAATGTGGTGTGACTTGGAAGAACTTTGCATAAGCCAAACTCAATGCCTTTACCTGCTACAAGTTCCCAGTGTCACCCCAACACCCCTCAGCCCTCCTGGGCCTCAGTTTACCAGCAGCAGAGCCCCTTCAGAAACCCAAATGAAAGCCAGAGGTCTCCAAACCTGGGCTTTGCATCCCTGCAGGAGTGATGGATGTGTCACAGCTCACGAGAGCTGCAGGAGCTCAGCACTGTCATTTCCTTCTCTCTCAAAAGAAATTTGTTTGCCAGATTCATTTTTTTTTCCATAACCTGTCATGAGTGCAGAGGGGAAATACTGTGGAAGTGGTCTTGCAGTTACTGATGCCTTGTTTCATAGGCTGCTGCTGCAAGTACGTGGGGAGAGCATCACTGCCCAGCCAGCACAGCATGGGGGAAGAAGCTTTTAAAACTGGAAGAAAGCAAAAAAGATTTTTAGCAGTGTTAGTAAAGATTTTTTGGTGTTGCCTAACAAGCAGTAGTGTCCAGTACTCTCCTAGCAGCACATTCCTATAGAGCCCCAAGGAAGAGCCACAGAAATAAACATCTTTTAGGGTATTATCAAAATGTGGGAATTAATATTCTTTTGGGGCTGGTTTTATTTAAATTAGTATTCTTTAATCTGTAGTCATTCGTGTTTTACTTGGGAATTGTGAGAATACTGCTAGTGACAGAGTGCACTGCATCATGTGTTTGCACAAAATGGTTGCAGGACAGATACACAGGTATGTATGTATGTATGTGTGTGTGCATGCACAAAATAGTCAAGTGTTGCTTTTATTTTGCTTTTGGATCACGCTTTGATCTGCACTGGGCTCCTTCAGCCATAATCTGTGCATGAGAAAAAAGCACAAAACAAAACAGAAGGAGAGCCGTGGTGCCACCTAAAACCTTTTCTTCATCACTCTGGGATGACTCATCAAAAATCACCCACATAAATGATTTGCTGCATCTTCACAAGCCAAGGAAAGCTGAGCTCATTTTGCAGGATGCACTTTACAAAACCACAGCTGTATTTCATGACCCTTCCTCTGCATGGTCTCTATCAATGCCAAAGATCTCAGGATTAGTTTCTTCTGAAGGTGAGTGTTGCCCTGCAGGGACCACTGAGCACCTTGATGATCAGGGATAAGTGCAGTGTTGCACCCCAGGGAATGCCATTACTCTCAAGGAAATCATTGTTTCTGTGCCAAATGGAGATGAAGTGAGAAAATGCCTAACAAGTACAGGAAAATTTTAATCTCTCCCATGGCTTCTATGATGTGAAAGACAAAAGCACTTTGATGAAAACATGGAAAAAAATAATGCTGAAAATGTACATTGTGCTTGTTTTATTAGGATGATTTTCTACTGATTTTCCGAGTTGCTGATGTATAAAGGCTACATACACATATCTTTGGGGGTTTTTTGGTCCCACCTTGCACAGATCCCTTCGAAGTTTTCCTCAGCTGCACTTTGCACTTGGAGGCTAAACCTACCTTTTGAGATAAATGGTACTGCAACAGGGCAGACGTTTTCTCCAGCTTCATAACGTGGAGCAGGCTGCAGAGCACAGGCTTCACCCCAGGCAAGCTGTTTTCAGAGAGAAGCAGCAGACAGGAGGGATGTGAGGGGATGGATGGCCACTCCTACATATCTGCGATGTTTCACATTCCCTGGGGTAACGCCTCGCTCCTCCTGCTCCACTTGCCCCTGGACCTCCCTGCAGGGCTGAATCCACCGCCAGGTGATAAAACCTCAATTTCCACCCTGTGCTTTGTGCTCGGTTTCAGCGTCATGAAATAGAACATCTGGATAATTAAAAACTTTCATATGTATCACCCAAATGCAGCTCCAGTGTTCAAAGATCAAAGTTTTGTGGTTTTTGTTTTGTTTTGATTTTAATGAAAGCCTGGGTCAGTGTTTAGGGATTTGCATAATAACAAAACCCAAGAAAAAACTCTTATTTTCTGTTGGTTGGTGTCAAAGCTTGGGAATTCTGTCTGTGGCAAAGGAAATTTCCATTCAGCAGTGGGATGGAGTCCAACAAGAAATCTTCCAACCACCCTAAACAAGCAGAGGACATAACATTTGTATAAGAGACAATATTTTACTTATGGAAGAACAAAGAGAACATGTTTATAACGTACAGAAATATGGGTACTGATCTATCCAGACAGATTTCAGTAGTGAGGATCTGAATTATTACTTTATAGAGCAGGGATATTATCAAACTATTTGCTCTTGCCAACAAAGAGGATTTCTGTAACTGAAAATTCCTACTTCCACTTCTGAACAACAACAAAAATAGAAGAAAGGAAATGCACTTGCCTGTTACTGTTGGAGTGGGTGGGACTGCATGCGTGACATTAAAAAAAAAAAAGTAAATCCTGATGGTTTTGCTTTTGAGAGGAAGAGAACAGAGTGAAAACTTGTGACAAGTTTCTTACCAGAGGAAGAGCAGAGGAAGAGATTAAAGCAAGACCTTGTTTAACTGGCTTTATATTAACATCTAGATTTTTTTTAAACTATCCTAGATAAAAATCTAATTATACCAGAGATTTTAAACTTTCTTTTGTAAATTTGGTGAGTGACTCATGAGCTCATAAGCTTGCAGTAGCACTGTTATGCAAGTTATACTAATAAAATATGTATGCTTGGCAAAAATTTCATCTGATCCTGCCAGAATTTTGAGCACCATTTTATTCAGAGGCACCTGACGTCAGCTGGTGCCCTATGAAGATGGAGTATGGTGGGGGAGAAGGAGTCTGTGTTTCTAGATTCGAAGGTTAGGCTCCAAATACCTTGAATTAAAAGTAAACCTGCCCACTAAAAGTATCCCTAAATGACAAACAAAAACCACAACGTGTTTCCAAATACCTTGTTTACATCACAGATAATCCCAGCAAAGCACCCCTGCTCCTGAGGCAGCCACCTGCTGGTGCTCCAGCCATGTCTCCATGTCTCCTGCCTCTGCTTCCAACCAGCCCTGTGCACAACTCCACTGCCAACACCAGAGAAACCCCCATTAGGCTTTAGAGGGTTTGTTCAGTGCTGCTGTGAAGGAACGAGGAGAAAATGCAGCAGAAAGCACAACACAACTTTGAAATTAAACAACCTGTATGCTACTGAAAGCCTCCAGAAAAACTTCTTTTTTTTTTTCTGGTTAAATGTAGTAAGCATCAGACTGACTTGGATAATTAACAGCAACTCTGCCACTCAAATACCTTAGTCTTTACTCCAGTAAGAAAACCCTATTCTGTGTCTAGAAATTCCTGGTCATTTTATTTGTGTATATGGAAGAGAACACTGAGGATTTACTCTTAGAAACTGCTCCTCTAAGTGATGTCCAGGGACAGGACAAAGGGTGATGGGTACAAGCTGGAGCAGAGGAGGTTCCACATAAATATAAGGAAAAACCTCTTCCCTGTGAGGGTGAGGGAGCCCTGGCCCAGGCTGCCCAGGGAGGCTGTGGAGTCTCCTGTGGAGACTTTCCAAACCCACTGGATGTCTTCCTGTGTGACCTGCTGGAGGTGACCCTGCTCTGGCAAGGGACAGGATTCCAGGATCTTTCCAGGTCCCATCCAACCCCTCACTTTCTGTGAAACCACCACACCTTGAAAGATTTTCCATTTAATGAGCTGGACTGTAGGAAATCCCTCTGGCACCTGGGTTAACACCAGAGAGACCCATGGGAGAAGTCACAACACAGGTGGGGGACATGGTGGGAAGATGTCCCTGTCCCTTTTGCCTGCTCAGGCCAAGGTGACAGCACGGCTGGAGGAGGGTGCCAGACACATGGATCCATTTCACAGAATCCCAGGATGTTTAGGTGGGAAGAGACCCCCAAGCTCATCCAGTCCAACCTTTGACCAACACCATCACCAACTACTAAACCCTGTCCTTAAGGACCAGCTCCAAGTGCCTTTTAAATGCCTCCAGGGATGGTGACTCCACCACTGTCCTGGGCCATTCCAGTGCCTGACAACCCTCTCAGTGACAAAATGTTCCCAAACATCCATCCTACCATCTCATCAAATCCCAGACTGACTTGCCCAGCCCAGGGAAGCCTCCAGCCTGCTTCACCCCACTCTTTGCTCCCTGCCTGATGACAGCCTCCTGGAGTCACTGGGATCACGAAGCAGCACAAATGCCATGAAACCCTTGGTGGTGTCAGTCTGTGTCATGCTGGGGGGTAAGGCTCCTGCTGAACAAGAAGGATGTCACCAATTCTGAGCTCTCCTGTCAAGCAGGCAGGTCTGCAGGTGAGATGTGAGCACTGTACCTGCAGGAAGGAGATGTCCAGCCCCAGGATGTGGTTCCTCCAGCACTGCCTGGGATGGGATGGGATGGGATGGGATGGGATGGGATGGGATGGGCTGCAGCCATGCACAGGAACCACTGGGGTGAAGGGGCTGGCTCTGTTCTGTTTATCAGGCTCCTCTTGTTTGCCAGAGCTTTAGGAAACCACTCCTCCCAGGCAATTTCTGCATAAATTTATTCTTAGCTGGGTCAGGTTAATTTCACAGTAAAGGATGCAGACAGCAGAGGGCTGAGAAGGGGGATGCTTGTTCCATAAGAGCAGCAGTCTCAGCTGATGGATGCCTGGGTCAGCTCCTCAGGTACTGCAGGCCAGCGGTGTGCTTATTTGGGTGAAGACTGGGATATTTCAGTGGCTTGATTCACCCAATTGTCTGGGTGAAGATCCACAGAATCACAGACTGGTTTGGCTTCAAAGGGACCTTAAAGCCCCCCCAGTCCCATCCCCCTGCTCTCATGGACAGGGATCCCTCCCACAGCCCAGGGTGCTCCCAGCCCCNTGGGTCCCTCCGGGCTGCGGCGTGAGGGTTCAGGAGGGGATAGGGAAAGGGATTTGTGGTGAGTGGAAGGCAGATCGCTGCTTCTGGAAAGGCTGATGCACTCTGTTGCAGGTCAGGTGAGCACTCGGTGTTGGCTGGAGTTGCTCTGCAATCCCTTCCACCGGCTTTACACTGAAAATCGTGGGGTTTTTTTTCGTGTTCTCGGCTGTTCTCATAACCTGAACAACGCAGGCTCCGCAGCTGATGAAACTGTTCAAAGCCCTTCGTCGCCTAAGGCAGAATTTATATGGGATTGTTTCTACTTTGGGAACAAAAAACTCCTGTGCATTATGCCTTTTTTTTTTCTTCTTTTTCCTTCCTCTTTTTTCTTCTTTTTTCTTCTTTTTTTCTTCTTTTCTCTTTTTCCTTTTTCCTTTTTCTCTTCTTTCTGCTTCTTTTCTTTCTTTTTTGCTTTATTTATTTATTTATTTATTTTATTTTTTTTTCCCCAGAAGTGTGTTCCTAACTTGCAGGAGTGTGGTTGGAGCTGGCAGGTGTGGTCCTGGCTTGCCAGATGCTCCCTGGGTAAACCACATCACTCTGATAGCCCCATGCAGTTTGGCTGTGCTTGGCTCGCTGCTCCTTACTGTGACGAACCTGCATTTGCTTTTAAAAAGTGTGTTTTGTGGGTCGCTAATCATATGAGGAAGCAGTTGGGCTCTTTGTGGAGTAGTGGAAAAAAAGTTCTGTTTCAGTTTTACAAGAAGTGTGCCTTGTGTAAGAGAAAGCTTTCAGAGAAAACATCACTTGAATGTGTTTTCTGGATACATAATCAGGTAGATGAAGCCTGCTAAATTGCTAGCTGCAGCTTTAAGTTTCTCTGACAAGTTTGGATCAGTGCTTGGTAGTGATTTTTGGGTGTCATGACTTTTTTTAAGTCAGAATCAGTGATGCAGTGTGGTGGGATTGACACAAAGTCAGGAGGAGGAAAAGTTTGGGAATTGCTGCACTAGGTGATGATAATGAGAGGAGCTCTGGGTCACTGGATCTGGGGTAGGAGAAGACACCAGGGGAGTGTGACTGCCTGTGAGCAGGTACAGGAACCAGGTCTCCAGATGCTCCCGTCCTTACAGTTGGAACCAGATTAGGACCAACTGGAGCCCTTCCCTGTCCTGTGAACATGCATCACATGGGGCAGGTTCTGTCCAGAAGACCTTGAGCAAGAGAAGCAGGAATAGTGGGACTGGTGAACAGACACAAAAGATACTCAGTGGCTGCTCTGCCAAGGCTTTGGCTGTGAATTTAAAAGCAGAGTGGGATGTGTTTTCAGCATCCCCTCCTTGGCTGGTAGCTACCCTGACACCCCAGTTTTCTGAGCAGCATCAAAGACCTCCATCTTAGTCCCACTTAACAACTGAAAAAAAGAAAGGTCAGATTCCTGTCTGTGTAAATGATAACGTCCCCTTTAACATCCGTGGTGCCAAGCTGGGTGACTTCAGCTCAGAGCCTTGCAGGGAGCTTTCCCTCCTCACCCAGTTACCAGCCATGGCATCACTGCACTCCTCTGAGCTCAGTGGCTTTGAGCCAGGGGCTTGCTAATGCTGGTGGGGCTCCTGAGGTTAAGAAACAATTTCTTGAAGCAAGACCTTTAGTTGAGTCTGATTTTTGCAAGCCTGGCCCATGAGAATGTGGTTGAGAGTTCAGCTGACAGCATTTTTCTCCTTGCTTTCCACCTGGGCCTCTTGCTTTCTAGTTGATGAACCCTTTGGAATCAGAAGCTCAAGGTGTGCCAGGACATTTTTGTGGACTGTAGAAGGGGGTGAAGATGTCAGGATAAGCTGTCTTGCTCATGGTGCTGCTTTGTGTGGTTTTTGAAGATGGGATTATGGGTGGGTTTGTGTGTCACGTTGTTAGTCAAGTTGGGAAATATTTTGGGCCAACTTAACAGCTATAGGGAGTTGTTGTTAGCTGGTTGAACTAGAAACTTGAACTGTATGCCCACTGTTGTGTGACAGAGCTGGAGCTGATGCTCTCAGGCACATGGCAGAGGAACAGGAGCTGGACTTGCTGATCCTGATGGGTCCCTTCCAACTCAGCATATTCTATGACTCCACGGTTCTTTGCCATTGTAAGGAAAGATCAGCAGGAAAAGGAGATGATGCCCAAAGGAAAAGTCAACTCTGTCATCCACTTGGGAATGCAGTGGAGCAGGGCAGGCATGCTGTCCCAGAAAAGCTGAGCTTGATCTCTTGCTAAGGAGAATGATTTGTTTGCTTTGTTTATACAGGGTTGTTTTGGCTTTTTTTTTAATAGCAGGCTCAACGCTTGGAAATTAAAAGCAGAAAAAGCTGTTGAAAGGCATTTTTTGAATGCCCTTTTCATATCCCTGAAGCTTCAGCTGTTCAGGGAACCAGCATGGTTTTCTCAGAAGGTGCATTAGGAAGTTGTGCTTTCCAAGGTTACTTCCCCTGGATGGCAGGCTTTCAGGTGAGGCAACACTTGTTATCTGAGGCCAGAGAATATCAGCTCTTCCTGTGTACACAGTGTGTGACTCCAGCTTACAGGATAAAAAATTTACTTGGGCCATACATGCTTTGTTCCTAAAATAAACAGTATTTAGCCTTTGAGTCAAAATGTGCTTGTAGGTGCTGCCTGAGACTTCTGGAGGGAAGCTGGCGTGCATTTGATCTCTCTCCAACTTGAGTTTAGGGGTGACACAGTCATGGTCCTTGTCCTGGTCCATTCCTTCTCCTCTCTGGGCAGCCCTGGGGTCCCTCAGGGTGTGGAGTCTTGTGAAGCCAAGGGTATCAGTTCAGGAGAGCCCAGTCAGCAGTGCTGCTGGAGCTCTGGAGCCTTACAGCCATGGTGGCTCTGGATTTTCCATTTTGTCAGCACAAGCACACTCACATTGCTTTTACTGGTAGGTATGTACTTATATGGTGGCAGTAAAAAAACTAGATAACTGGGGTAATTGTGTCTGGACTGGAAAGTGCTGTTGTGGGACAGGGAATCGGGTAGTCTCTCACCTGTAGAGACAACCTGTGGAGCTGGTTTTCCCTCTGAAGAGGCACATCAGAATAGCATTCTCAGTTTAAAAACTTGTCATGTATCTTAGTCATGCCCCAACTCATTTTAAAAACTTGAATCACTAGAGGTTGTCTACAGCAATTTTTAAAATTCTTGTCAGGCACCACCATAATCAGAACAGATTAGAGACATGCTGGTTTTTTTAACTTCTAGTTTTATGTGTTTGTTCAGCTATAGTATTCTCCCAGCCCATCTTCTGATGTGTTTGAACACATTACTCCTGTTGAAGATAGTGCAGTGATTCATGGATCATTACTTTCTCCCTATAGCCATGTAAAGAAAAATCTGTAGGAACTCATTTAGTGAGTTAGCAAATTTCACCTCCTGCTGCTCAGTCTCAAAACAGAAGGGAATAAATGTGTCTGGAATCATCACTTTGCTTAACAAAACAAACCAGACATGAATCCTCACTCATGTGGGGAGTGTGTTGTGGGGAGTTACAGTAGCTGAAATATTAGATAATAGTTATATTAAGTTGCCTTTTATATTAGTGGTAAAATTCCTTGCTTATTCCTGTTGGTTTTATTCTAAAGATTAAACAATATGTTTTTCTTCTTAGGGGCTGTATTCAGTACTTTTCAGAGATGCAGAGAGTAAGTCATGTTCTGGATGCCAGTGTGCATGCTGAACAAACTCTTTCTGTAGACACTGGTGCAGAGAGGGAGCAAATGGGACTGCATATCAGCTTAGATGAGAGCAAGAGGTTTGAAATCCTGGAGGGGATGAATGATGCAGGAGGTTTGGGGAACCTGGCAGACCTGTATTTCCTAATGTGTTCAGCCTGTGCCTGAACTCTTACAGCATTGAGCTTTATTTTGTGTACTCACTGCAGAATTCTGGAAATCCTGGTAACAGCTTTCTGTCAGGTAAGGGGGGATGGGAGGAAGGAGCATTTTAATGTGTCAGAAGAAAGCTGATGTGCTGGAGTGATTACAGCTCATGACTGCACACATTGTGTTGGTCTCTCTGAGAGCTGCTCAGTGTCTGGTGAAGCCTGTGGGACTGGCAGCACTTCCAAAACAAGTATCAGAGAGTGCTAAGCTGATGAGGGATGAGTGATAAGCTTAATATCTTCCAGATACTGCTTGAGAACAATCATGTTTATGTGCACTGCCCTGGAAGCCATGACTTACCAACTGTGATTTCTCTTGAAGTTATCCAGCAGGTCATTTAGAAACCCTGCCTGTTAGTGAGAAGGAAAACTCATAATGTGCCCTGTCTTTCATGTTGGGGTAGGAGAAATTAATCACCCACACACTGAAATCTTTGGGAATTTCTCTACACAGAGGTATGATTCAAGACCTTAGTAACTCCATGTCTGTTTCCTCTCCTTACAGCATGGTGACAAGAAAGCAAGTGGAGCTTCTTCCAAACCAGAAGAGGAAAAAGCAGAAGCAGCAGAGGTAAATTCAAGTGTTTGCACGTATTAAGAGGAGAAGTTGGTGTTGAATTTACATGCAGGCAGTTTTTCTTGCTTTGATAGCAAAGTTACTGCTTTCAGATAATGAGCCAGTGATGGCAATCACTCATTAATTCCAGGAATTTATAGTTTTGTCTTGTGCAGCTGAGCACAATGCTGAAGGTACTTCTGTGCTCTGCTCCTCCTCTCACAAATACTTCATGCTGTTATCAGTGGGAATTACCTCTGTGGTGTGCCTGTTCTGCAGGGCAGGGATGCTGTGGCACAGCTCTGGTGGTCCTGGTTTTGGATTGTCCAGAAGGAGTTGTCAGGTGTCTGCACTGTGCTGCTTTCTACCTTGTGGGCATCCTGACTTGTCTTCCAAAGATACACATCCAAACTAAAATATAGATGTTACTTGTCTGGAACACCTCCTGACACACTTGCAATTACATAGTCAGTGCTATATTTTAGAAAAAAACCTACTTATTTTCTTAAAATACTGCCTCCTCAGTAGTGACAGTGCTGGCTGTCAGTTCCCTGAAAATCCAGCAGCAGCTCTTCCCCTGGAGAAGGCTGGCAGCAAATGCAGAAAGGGAAGAACTGGTAGAAACTTTTTACCCTTTGGCTATTTGTTGTCTTCACATGTCAACCACTGACACTGGTGAGCCAGAAATAGGTGTGCCTGATGCTTTGTTCATAGCAGAACCTGTTTGGAAAATAACTTTGTCTGGGCTGTGTTGTGTTTAACTCCTCTGCAAGTCAAGGTCAGTGAATGCTTTTATTACCATGCTCTGGAGCAGATGATTAAAGTAATTACTTTTTTTTCCTGTCTAAATACCAAGGAAGGCTTGATTAGCCTGGGAACATGTTCTCTTTTCCTCTCTAGACAGTTTAGTTTTTTCTTAAATCGCTTTGTTCCTTTATACATTCTTACTTGAGTGCTGAATTGTTTCACTTTGTGTTGTTGCTCTTAATATAGAAGTGCTGAGTTCTGTGGTCAGGGCGGGAGGTGAGACCTGTACTTTGGGTTGTGGAGTTACTGTTTCTGACCTCTTGCTGAGAAGATCTGTTTCCAGCTAGGAATAGAAGGCTACTAAGTTTTTTTGGTCCTTACGAATTTTTGTCCTTAGAATACTTAGTGTGTGTTTCCTCATGTACTTGTTTCACTGACTTTACAATGTTCAAAAGTGAAAGCAGATCAAAACACTTTTCTTTAGGCCCATGGAATGACATAAGCTCCACCATGGGTCACATCTGCCTCCATAACACTCTGATTTATTTAGGCAGTTGAGGAGCAGCTCAAAGTCTTTGTACAGCTTTCCCAAGAATCTGCAGTGTTACATTTGTGTTGAGAAGTTGAAGGTTATTCCTGTAGTTTCCCAATTTTGAAGCAGAAATTCATAATCTGTAGATAGCTGTGGGCAACCATGTCTAGAGTATAGAGTTTCTTTACCTCCATACCAGATAAGCTTTGGTAACATTTTGTAAAAATGACCAGGAAATATGGAGGTCTGTGCAGAGCTCGCATTCTTACTGAAGAGAAAATTCTAAAAGCTCATTGTTTCTCTAAAAATAACAATAAATGACTCTCTGTTTCAGATTTGTGGGTGTATAGTCCTAAGGAGTGAGAAGGAGAGAAGCTTTGAAAAGTAAAGGTAGGAAGGGTCTGACACAGGTGTGAGTAGCAGGTGCTACTTAGACATGGAGGGGAATTCACAGGTAGTACAGTTAGGGTGTAGAATGGGCTTCTTAAGCCTTTCCCTCTTTGAGAGCTGAAAGCAGATTGGAAGGAACAGCAGTTCCTCTGTGCACAGAAACCTGCTTGCTAAGAGAGGCACTTGCAGAGGTGCTGAGGGGATTAAATGGCTCCATAAGTTTTTTCAATTTCTAGCATTATGATACAGTGAAATAAAATAAAATATGCAATAAAAGAGTTAGGAGCTACCAGAGTGAAGATGATCTGTTTAAGAACACTGCAGTTGTGGAATCAGTACAGTCACTTTTTCCTGCCCTGGCAGGGGGTTTGGACTCAATGATCTTTCAAGATCCCTCTCAGTGCCTAACATACTGTGATTCTGTGATAAGTTTCTTGAGGAAGTGTTAGCTTTTTTTCCCCCAGTTACTTACAGTTCATCTCTTACACAGTGCTTTCATCTTTAGGTCTTAAAGCATTGTATGAGGGACAGCAGACACATTGAGTGAGGTGGGTGAGGTGCTGAAGCACAGAACTGGAGTTACATTACTGAGGGTCCTCCAGCTGCTCAGTGGAAGAGAAGCCAAGCACTAAGCTGGACCGTGCACTGCATGATGAGCAGATCCTCAGAGCTCAGAGGGGAAGCCATACCTCACTGCTCCCTCTGGAAGATGGAGCAGGCTTCTCTTCCTGCATGGTATCCTTACCAGCTGCAGCTTCTGTCTGCTCCTAACTCAAATCTTCTGAAGTCCATTGTGCTTAACAGCACTGGAGTGGCTGATACTGAAGTCAGACAGCTGGAGCTTGCTGGCTGGCTGGAGCAGACAGACTGCAGGTGAGTTCAGCAGTTGTTTCCACTCTTGTGCTCATTGGCTATCTAGCTTGGGAAGCAGAGGATGCACACAGTCCACCCCTGATCCACTGCCCAAGGGGCCCTTCTGCTGTCCCCATAGTTCTGTTGGAACCAGTCCAGAGGAGGAACCAGCTTGTGGGGGTGGCTTCAGCTCCTCACTCCTTGTGTCCAAGGACAGAGATCTGTTGGGATTCTGGGTGCAGAGGAGGCCCCAAAGATGATCCAGGGGTTGGAGCACCTCTGCTCCCAGGAGAGGCTGAGGAGCTGGGATTGTTCAGCCTGGAGAAGAGAAGACTCCAGGGGGACCTTAGAGCTGCCCCCCAGTCGCTGAAGGGAACCTCCAGGAAGGGTGCAGAGGGACTTTGCATCAGAGTGTCCAAGCCCAGGAGAAGGGGAAATGGATTTAGACTGCAGGAGAAGAGGTTCAGCCTGGATCTGAGGAAGAAGTTCTTCATCAGGAGGGTGCTGAGACTCTGGAACAGATTGCCCAGAGAAGCTGTGGCTGCCCCCTCCCTGGAGGTGTTCAAGGTATTGGATGGGGCTTGGAGCAACCTGGGCTGGATGAGAGGTGTCCCTGCCCATGGCAGGGGGTTGGAGGAGAGGAGATCTCAGCTCCCTCCCAGCCTCAGCCATCCTGGGATTCTGTGATTCTCACCTCTTCTCCTCAGTGGCCAGAGAGGAAAATCTTATCACAGTGCTCTGGCTACAACTCTTCCTTTTAGAACACTACATTTGTTCTGTTTCATCTCTGAAAACAGAAGCTTAAGATGGTTCAAGGCTATACACCCATGTTTCTTCAGCCCTGATCCTTCACAGTAGCCTGTGGTAGTTCCTTGGAAGCCCCTTGCTTGCCCTGGCACTCCAGTGCCATTGCATTGGGCACAGAGAGAGGTAATGTGGAGAGGTTTTGGAGCAGGTTGGACTGTGATGCCCTGCTTCAGAGGGCCACGGTGCTCTTTGCAAGACTGATCTCTGACACTTCATTCCCTAATTATAGTAGCAAAAGAAAGATGTTGCTGTACTGCTTTGCCTCCTTTCAGAAGTGCTGCCCAAGCTTCCAGTCCAGGAAGGCTGGAAGATCAGTAGCTGCATGCAACATGAATGGTCAGCCAGAGGTTGAGATTCACATCATGCCTCAACCTGATGATCAGCAACTGAATGTTTATCTGCAGGTGCTGTCCTGTAGAGACAGGCAAAAACTCTGCTGGGGGGACAGTGCTGGGAACTGCATGTGTGTTCCAGGACGTAACAGGAGGAAGGTAGAGGCAGTTCCTCACCAGTGAAAGTGTGTGGATGTTGTGGGTGTGTTTGGACACTGCTCAAAGGTTCAAGTCCCAGGCTGTACCTTAACACTTTGTCTTGGCTTCCAGATCTTTACAACTGTTGCATTCACATTATAAGGAGACTTCTTAGGAAGCTAAATCAGCTTTAATGAAATGTTTTCATTCCTTGTGTGTGTGCTTGGTAGATGTTAGCAGAAGAGAAATGATTGTGGTTGGAATTGGTGTTTGCTCATGCACTTGGCTCTGTTGCATCATTTGCAGCTGGGATGCACCTGCCACCCAGTAAATTGAGTGATGTGCTGCAGTTTCCCCACATCAGACCCTCTGTTTTCTCACTGTGATCTGACATCATGGTCCTCAGCCAACACTTAAAATTGTCAAGTCTGTGAAAAAGGCAATTTCCTTTCTTCTCCTTCCCTTCCAGTCTGCCAAGGCTTTTAGCAGTTTTGTGTGTGAAGTGTTAGCATGTGATGGACAGGCAGCTGGTGGGGTTTTCCACTGCCCCTCATCTTGACATCCTCTTCAGCTTACATGTGTCCTTCCACCAATTTCAGATCACTCCAGGCTTTGCATGCCATCACAGCACTGGTGCTCATGAAGCTTCTGGATGCTAAAATACAAATACTTCCAGGGGCTGATTAGGAAAAAAAAAATCACTGAGGAGAAACCCAGGACAGTCTATTAAATACACTGAAGTTAAGAAGTCCCTGGGCCACAACTGTTTGACTCTGAGTGTACTTGGAAGGAGCATCAACACGGCCTACCTCCATGTCACTGGTTTTGTTTTCTTTTATGTATGCTGCTGCCTTCTCCTGGAGTCAGGGAAAAAAAGGGGAATGTTACACTGTGGACCCAGTAAGTCAGGTTTTAGGTTGTAGTGATCTGCAGGGTCCAGCTGCACTGTTGTTGAGCAGTTCTCAGCATCACCCCCTCTGAGGGCTGCCCCAGGGTGCCATGTCCTGTGGTACATAACCATAAAGGTAATTCATAAACCCTTGTGTGGGAGGGTGCAGTGAGCCCCCCCACCTTTGCTTCAGATGGGCTGCATATAATCTGGAAAGTCCTTTTTCTGAGCTTCTGAGTCAGTCTTAAAAGTTTTTATCCTGTGCATTGCTGGTGCCTCAATTTAAAAAGCGTGGTATTAAAAGGAAGAGCAATTTATTCCAGGAATTTGAAGCCCCAGCCTGGAGCTGGGCCATATTTTACCAGATATGGTATGGAGCAAGACCTCCCCTGAGGTGTCCAGCCATCCCTAGTGCTGCTTCACAGCAGTGTAGACAAAGTATGTGCTGATTGCTCAACTCACTGCTTTTCACAAACAGGAAATACATTCTTTGCTCTGAAGGGAGGACCATGATAATTGGCACTGAAGCACTGCTATCTTTTCAGAATTGATTCATTGCTCTGACATCAGGATTTCTGTGATAGCTTTTAGAACAAAAATAGGTTAGAGTGCCCAGAACTGGTCTGAACAATGGAAGTGCATAAATAACTTTGATTGGAGCCTTTGTGAGGCTTCTGTCTGCGTTGGTAGCAGATTACATGTTTTAAACAGCATTGTTTGTTGGGTTTCTGTCCACCCCCTCCACCTGGTAGGTGAGTGTGACCCTGATCTGTGCTCAGGGGAGGAGCAGAGTGGTTCTGAGAAGTACAGCACCAGCTTGTTTGTCTGCCTGCCTTGTCACTGCTGCTGCTTCTTTGGTGAGATACAAAAGGTTTTTCAAGAACAATGCTATTTCAGAGAAATCCTGGCACTCACTGGGAACTGTCGTGGTGTGAGGCTCTTCTTGCTGTAGGAGGAAATAGATGAAGATTCCTGCTCAGGCAGCTGTTGAATGAAAGACTGAAAGATGGAGGCTGAAATGCTGCTTAAGGTTCTCAAAAGCATTTCCAGAACAGAGGTTGCACATTTCCTTCCTCGTGTGATTTTGTTTTTTTTTTTCTTCTTTAAGCAACTGTACAGTTTGCATCCTCATTACAATATTATGGTGAACACCTGAATGTTATAGTCCAAATTAAACAATTTTTCTGTATTTTTACACACTCATTATGTCATCACTGAGGAAATCTACATACCAGAGGAATATGTATTTTATCTCCCCTTTATTAAACATTAGGGAATTAATATTCCACTCTGGAACAGTGTTTTGACTTTTTGATTTGAACCACTGCTGGTAATGAAGAGGAGGTTATGAGTACCAGTATGCCACAGCTTTTTCTCCTTCACTCTCAACTCCACAGGCTCTTGATCCTCCTAATTAATTTTGTAAAGAAGCTATGCTTTGGTAATTCATTATCAGGTTGGGGAGTACAGCTACAAGCTGATTCTTCAGCTCCTTCTGTCTTGAGATTGTCACAGAAAAAAAATAAAATATCCTTCCAACCCTTGGTGGGGGAAATGGGAACAGCTCTGATGGATTTGTTGATAAAGAGTGTTCAAGATGGTTTGCCTGGAGACAGCATTGTGGGGAAGATGCTGGGAAGCACATAACATCATTATTTTAATGGGATGATTTTAGAGAAGGATGAACCTTGTAGCATGATGTGGCCATTTATTTTTTAAATTTTTCTTTTTTTTTTCTTTTTTTTTTTTTTTTTATACAAATGATGAAAGGAGTAGCTATCAAAGAAGTTAGTGCTGAAAGATGACCCTGGGAACTGAAATGTCTTCCTCTACTTTGCCCATCATGGGCAGTACTGAGTAAAGAATCCTGATCTGATGTCATGGCTGAACTTTCCACACAGCTTACCTCCAGGCAGTCTTTCTCTAGTCCACAGGAGAAGTAGTTGCTTCTTCTTCTTCTCTCTCTCCACCTGGTACATTTCTTGCTGTTCCACTTAACAGAGAAGTGTTTGTGTTGACATTTTTTTGTTTGTGGTGTTTAATTGATTAATTGAGTTAATTGATTGAGTTCTAAGTTCATGCTTGGAACAAGGATTTCTCTCACTTTATTATTTTTTTTTCCAGTTCATACTGGGGTGGGAGGAGGCTAGCCTCGTGCCTGAAATTTTTGCATGTGTCCAAAGGTGTCATAAAAACTCCTTCTGCAAACCAGCACTTTATTTGTGGGCTTCCAGAGCATCACATTTATGTTAGGCAACAGTCTTAGGTACCAGAGGTGAGGTCCTGAGCAAAGGCTGTGATTTGGGCTGAGCTGGAGGTGGAGATGGAGAGCTGTGGTACAGCAGCATGTCCTGAACACTGATGGCTCTCCAGAGGTCTGCTCCTCTTGGTTGTTTCTTTTTCTTTTTGAAAACAGAAAGGTAGTGCTTACAGTTTTGTGTTGCTTCAGCAGCTTAGTAACTTTTTTAAAAGTGGAAGTGTTTGTGGGCTCGTTACTGAGTCTCTGGGTATGTGCTTGGGTTTGCTGATGGTTGAACTTGTAACTACATCTTTCAGCTTGGACAGAGAGACCCCCAGACCTGGGATGGGGCTCCAGCAGCTGGGCAGGTCTGTACTGGGCAGTACTGGTCTGTACTGGGCAGTACTGGTCTGTACTGGCCAATGGACTTGAGGAGCTGGTCAGGAGGGTCCTGGGCTGAAGTAGAGGCAGCCACATCCCTAGCATCCCTTTCACTGTTACACTCTTTCTTTTTGCAACTGGATGTAGTTTTTATTTCAGAGTGGCCAGTACTAAACGTGAAATCCTGGATGTAAATATCCCATTTTGTGGCAGTCTGTGCTGTTGGGACATATTTCTGTGAGGCTGATCTTATGGAAGTGGCCACAGGGGCTGGACCACTGCCCCAGGTTGACTGTTGAATCTGCAGCTTTGTTTATGTGAGATGCTCTCATGTCAGGGGAGGTAAATCAGAGCAGGAGGTGGCAATTACCTTAATGACAGAGGTCTCTGAGTCTCCCAGTCTGTGACAGTAACCAGTGTCCCATCAGGTGAAAACTGCTGCTTCTGCTTTGGGTTTGCATGCAAGGTTTGCTGGCTGATTTTCTGGCATTCTGCAGACTTGTTGGGAGTAATTGGAGAGTGAACAATCCAGTTGTGCTGTGAATCCTGAGCTTCCACTGACCAGAAGAAAAGAACACGTGTTACCCCTCTGCTGCTTTCCAAAATCTGGTGGTTTTTCCTTTTTTCATTACTAGCAGCTTATTTTCCCTGTTCTTTTGAGATGTGATTTCAGCAGTTGCTGAGGTTTTGCAGTGTTACTTGGTAGTACTAGATAATGATGGCATTGCATTGCTGAAAAATTAGATGTTCAAAGGGGATGTCAAGGTTTTGTTTCAGTTGCAAGAATATTTTTTAAGTAGATAAGCCATCGTTTTGCCCTTAGCTTTGCATCTTTTCCTCCCTGCCTGAGGTGAAGTGTTACCTTATGTGCTGTCATTCGAGTTATGTCTGTACAGTGGTAGCTCAACCATCTTACTTTCATTGGTAATTTTCATTAAAGTATGGATAGTTACAGGTGCTTCATCTGTTAATTAAGATGGAGTTGTTCTGCCACAGGAAACAGCACAGGTTTGTGTATCATCTGTGAAACAGTAAAAGAGAAGTCAGCCTAGTCAAGGCTGGGCAAAACTGTCTGAAATGAGTCTGTATGAATTAAAGTTATATAGGCAAATTTATTTTTTCATTACCTGCTTTGCATAAAATATTCTAGTGGGCTATTTTTTTGTGTGCTTTTTAATGTACTTTTTTCAATTTACAGTTTGACCTGACTTTTCCTTTTTGTCATCACTATATCTGATGTTGATTATGTCTTTTATTTTGTAGAAAAAATCAGGAAGTGCTGATGTCAGCCAGCCTCCCAAGACACCAGCAGCTGGAGCACCTCCTGCTGTTAAGGTAATGCATACTCCAGGAAATGTTCTTAAAAAGTGAAGAGGGTATGGTATGGCTTTATCCCCTGCAAGGGATTGAAAACCAGTTTGTTTGCCAGCATTCAGCAACACTGAGATGCTCTTCACACCTTGCTAAAAATCATAATGAATTGAAATGAGAGAGGAATACAAGTCAGCAGAATGCTGGAGTTGACTTCTTGAGGAAAATAGATTTGTTAGCATTAAAAAATCAGTCTCATTGGTAACAGTGCCAAACTCCCTTTCATTTATGGGGCAGGGGTTGTGTTTTCTCCCTTAAGTGCTTGTCCTGGTTTCAGCCATGATAGAACCAATTTACTTTCTAGTCCTTTTACTTCTCAGTTACTCTTAGGAAGTATCTGCACTTGCTGAAATTTACAGCAAGTTTCTCAGTCAGTGTCTGCTTCCAGGGCTCATACTGCTTGATGTTTATAGTTACTGCTGGAGAATGGTGTGCAGAGCCAAGGACACTGCTTGGTTCTGGAAACAAGAGGCAGTAAAAGGGTCACACCTGCAACTTTCCTCTGGGGAGGAGCAGACCAGAGAGGTGACCAAATGATGTGACCAGATTGACCCTCTGAGACACATCATTCTTGGTATAAATTTGAGGGATCACAAGCTCTCTGTGTCCATGGCTGGTGTCCTGGTAGGATTCCATCCATTCGTCTGCCTTTGATCCCTATCCCTCAATCCATGTGCTCCTGACTCTGGCTCCTGTCTGCTACAGGAGTCTGGGTCTTTCCCAGGGCTGCCCTGAAGCCTTTATGGTGACCTGAGCATTACTGGGGGGATAAGTGTGATACTGGTTTTGTATATAATTGTACATATTTCATAACATTCCTGTTTGTCAGTACTGTTCCATTAAAGCTGTGCAGCTCAGTTTTCAACCCCTCAGTCTCTCTCCCTTTATCTCTCTCTCTTTCTGGGAAGTGAGAGGGATTGAGAGAAGGCATCTGTCATTCTTCTAACTGCCAGCCCAGCATTAAACCTTCAGAGTGCTGTTGGTATCTTTGGATTCTGTTTACTTGCTGGGACCTGGTGAGGTTGAGGTGCTGGTGTCTGTCTGAGCTTTCACAGCCCCTGGAGCAGTCAGTGTACAAGTTGGTGCAAGAGTTGTTGTTACAGAGATGATTTGCATATCACAGTGCAGTTGATGGTGAAGAGAAGCAGGCATGGCATGAAGTATATTCAGCTCTTGCAGGGTGTTGAAAATGCCCTTTTTGGTGGTTGTCACACTGTCTGTGGTTGGTAATCACTGCTAGGCTAGGTGCATGTTTGTCACAGGTGAGTGCAATGCACATTGCTCAGAAGAGAAAAACAGTAATACGTTTTACTGAGGTAAAATAATAATTTGTCAGAGTTCACTAGGTTTGAAGTTAACAAAGTTTTAACTGTGTTTTGATGAGGTTCAGTGAGTTTGGCAAGGTTCACCTTATTGATTGCAGCATGGAAGAAACATACAAAGGAAAACTGAGTTGGTTTCTAAACTCCTCAGTGAAGCTAGGTGTGTCTGGATCTTCATCTCAGACTTGTTCCATGGCTTATGTCTAATGGAATTATCCATACAGTGTTAGTAATAATACTGAGTAGCCACATGGGTCAGTGATGTTTTATTGCCTCAGTGTGTGAGAAGGGGATCTCTAACCCTGAGAGACTTCTCTGCTCAAGGAGAGGGTCCCCTGGCATGCAGCTCAGGTTGGGCCCATCCTGGTGGTCATGCTCACAGGGTGGAGTACTTGTGTGTTAGCACAAGTTTGTGGTGTAAGCAAGATGTCTTCATTTTAGCTTTCTTGTCTTGTTCTGTACTCTGGTGATTTTGCCTTTTTGAGTTTCCAGACCACCCTTGTATGTGAGCCTGGGGCTTTCCAGCTCATCAGTTGACCTGCAGGACATGAGTCTGGCTGCTCCCTAGTCATCCTGAACCAAGGTACAGAGGAGTCATGAGTGTCTGCCACAATATTCCAAATCTGGGGATAGCCCATCAGGGCAGGTTGGATGGGGCTTGGAGCAACCTGGTCGAGTGGGAGATGTTCCTGCCTGTACAGAGGGCTGGGAATGAGATGACTTTAAGGACCCTTCCAACCCAAACCATTCTGTGATTTAGAAGATCCCATTGGCAGGAAGTGTTTTGGATTTTGAACTTCCTTGATCAATGCTTTTGTGAATAATAGTCCTGAAGACACTCCTGTGCTCCCTAAATCACTATCTTCCCTCTCTGCCCAGCAAAGGAGGTTATAAACCCTCCTGTCCCTTCCTTTCAAAGCTTTTGTCTATTCCTGGACACAGCTCAGTGGATTTTTTGTGGAATTTTTTTTCTGTTCCTTGCAGTTTGCCCAGGCCTTTCCCCTGCTTGTTCAAGTGTTGCAGTCATGTAGTTCCCATGGTACAGCATGGGACAGTCTCAGCTGTCATCTGCTGGCTGGTCCCCTCCAGGCTCACTTCTTCCTGGGTGGGGAGAGGCCACCAGGTGACAGAACATCTGCCTGAACAGACATTTTTACAACTTAGGCCTTTTTTAATGTATTCTTTCAGCCATAAGTGTCTCTTTCACATTAAGTGACATACAAGGTGCAATTTTTAGTCATGCTATTAAGCATAAAAATCTGTCAGGTAGTGTTATGAGAAAAATGTAGTATGATGCAATTGCTTTATATTTATGAGGCTGTGTATTCCATTAAGTACTTGGTGCTTCAGTTCCTGTGATGGTCCAAAGTATTTGTTGGTAAAGGTTTTATACTGTGGAAGTACTTACCTCATCCTGTCTTTGTATTGACTCCTAGTCAATAGGTGTTTGACGTTTTAACCTTTCTACATCCCACTTGGCCATGACTGCCTTTATTTCAGCTAAACCTTTTCTTAATTACATCTTCCAATTTTAACTGTCTCCCGTGGTCATGTAGTGTTGTTTAAAATAGAGCAAAACTCAGAGATTTATTGTTCCTTTCTTGTAGTTTGTGCCAGTGGTACTTTTTAAAAGCCATTTGGCTAGCTGTATTGTTCTCTGTCATGCTTTTTCTCTAAAAATACCTATTCAGAAGCAAAATTGTACAGGGTTGTTGTGGTTTTTTTTTTTTTACAGTCATTTTACAGGAAAGAAAGTACTTTTTGAAGAGACAGGCAAGCTATTTTTGCTGCAAAAAGACATCAGATCTTTTAATGCAACTGAAAACATTGCGTCAGTTTTTAGCCAACTTACAGACTGCTGTTTCTCCCTTTAATGTTTTCCCTGCTGGAGCCTTGGAGTGTTCTGCATGTGAAATCTCTTTGGATTCTTTCACCGTTTTGTTGGTCAATAATACTTTTAACTAAAGTTTCTTATCTTAGATGAATTCCTAACTTTTTTTGAGCAGGTGGCTGAGGTGGGGGAGTTAATGTGCTACAGCTACAAGAGATTTTCTCCTTTTTTAACCTCTTCTTAGCCTTGCTCTGGTGAAAGCTATGGATGTATTTTTGCTCAGAGTCATCTCACATTGCCAGTCATGCTGTCAGGGTTGGAAGGGCTGTCTCTGCATTTTGAGGTTATTCATAGAAATATTTCAACAGGCTATTGGAGAGCTTCCTTCTCGTGTTCTCCTTGGCATGAGTGGGTGTCGTGGCACACAGATCCTCACCTCCAAGTGTTCTGCTGCAGGACTCTGGCAAGTTGTGGGGCTGATGCTGTGAGCTGCCCTGAGCTGTAAGAAGCCTCTGATCTGGAGACCACTGCATGGAGCTGCAACCCCTAAAGCTAAACAGTGATCAAAAGAATAGGATCATGCCACAAAAAAATACTCTGCACTTCACTTAAAAATTAGGTATTTTCCAGTCTGTGTCATAGCTTTGGGCATTTTCTCCTTTCTTCTTCCCTCTTAGGGCTGACATCTTGTTTCTTGTTCCCTTGACATAAAGGGTGGCATTGAGGCTGCTAGGAAAAAAAAATACACAAAGGGTTTTTTTTTTTAAAAAAAAAGCAACAACACATACAAATGTCTCCTCCCATTGTGTTAAGCATTTAATTATATTGTTGAGGTATTGAGTAATCTATTGCATAGCAAACAAACAAAGAAAAAAATGTAGAGCAGGTCATTACTGGTATTGCAAGAGGTACCTTTTAACTTGCGAATTAATGTAAGTTAATATTTATAATATTTATATCATATTATATACAATATAATATATTAATATATTTTATTAATATATATTATATGTGATATATATTATATATAATATGTAATTATATTAATATATTATATATTAATATGTTATATATTAATATATTAATTATAAATAATATTTATATTAATTGGATTTGGATATTTATTGGATTTGTTATGCTTAAGTATTATCTATGGCCTTAACTGGTCCAACCATCTCTGTCTCTTTCAGTTAATAATATTTGTGTGCTGGGGAGGCCTCAATAACCAGTCTGGATGTGGGGAGTGAGTGCCCACAAGCTCCTGCACACAGAGCAGTCAGGGTGAGGGGACACAGGGCTTTGCTGGTGGTGGCACTGGTCCAGCCCATCTCCAGAAGTCCCCCCAGCACAGAGGGGATGGGTCGCCGCCTCACGGAGGGCAGAGCGACCCCAGCACCAGACCCCAGCACCTCCCTGGCACTCAGGACCCATCCTGCTGGCTGTGGTTCTGTGCCCAGGCCCCTGGGGCTGTGCTGGAGGTGGGGCAGCCCTGCTGCTGGGTGGGGAGCTCAGCACACCAGCTGGCCCAGGGCTTGCCCAGCACCTCCCAAAAACCGAAACCGGTGCCGGGAGCAGCCGGGTCCTGCTGTCCTGCTGGCAGAGGAGGCAGAGGAGTAGCAAGTAAGTTAGCAAAATTCCCACTGGCTGTGCTTCTCTGATGCCTCTGCTTGAGGGCAGTTTGTGTTGGCGTTGCAGTTCTCCTTTTGTTTTGTTTTCTGGTTTGCTTGGGTTTGGGTTTTTTTCTCTCTTCCGGGAATTTTTAGTGGGCTGAGCTAGCAGGAGCTGCTGAATCTAGTGATCCTGTTGTCAGCAGGCTCCAAGGGCTGCAGAGGTAGCTGTGTGCAGGGAACTGGCTTTTGAAGTTCTTCTCACATACTGGAAACAATCCTCTGAGTAAGACTGGGTTGTATCCAGTTGGGGTAATCTTTGGGATGTCAGTCTGTAGGTTACACAGGACACAAGGAGGGGTTCACAAGATGTAAGCAGTCTTGAAGAAGAGAGGGACGAGAGCAGCTTTTTCAAGTGGTTTGTAAGTCATTCTGTATTAATATTTCAGTTCCAGGGTTGTTATGGTTGGTTTCTCTTTCTCCCCATTGCTCACACCCCATGGTGTTCCTGCTTCAGAAACCTGTGCAATATTTTTGGCATACAGATGGCTGCAGCACATGCAGACCTGTGTGTGCCAGGATGTGGGTATCTGTAAGAACAGCTTCTAGGCTGAAGTGTGCTGGTGTATCAGTAATTTACTGACAACGAGAGTTTGTTATGCTGGATACCTAAAAGACACTAAAGATAGATACTGGGAGGGGGGAGAAATGTACTCTTCAAAACATTTTGTATTACTGTTCTTCCTGTAGCAGGAGGAATTAGGCAGGTGTTGCTTGGGTTATCCCACCACTTGATGATAGTTACTGCTGTACTTCCTTCTTTGGAGAAAGTGAAAATGGTGTGTGAAGCACTACAGAGTTCTTAAACACTGCAGGCACCTCTGCAGACTTCTCTGTTTTCTTTGTTGGACAACTCAACTTTTTGTTCTCTCAATACTGTAATTTTTTTTAAATTGACATAAAACATACTAGATCATAATTTCCTCAAAGTAAGACATTTTCTTTTCTACACTTAACTGGTTACTGTCAGCTTCTTGTGTAGTGTTGCTGCTTTTTTGTTCTGCTTTGTGGTCTTGTTGTTGTTTGTCTGTTTGCTTTATGGAAGTGGTTAGATGTGTGGGGTCTGCTCAGCTTGCAGAAAATTCAGTTCCTGCTCTTGAGGTTTCAGGGATGAGTTCCTGGGCCTGTGTTTCTGATGGCTCTAGCTCTGGATCTTTGCCCCTTAGGCAGACAGGTACCTTCCAACCCCTAGGATTCTATGAAGTTGTGTTGCCCTGGAGGTGGTGGCTTTGGCAGGACTGGGAATGGGGGCAGAGAAGAAGCTGCTGTCTCCAGGAAGCCAAGGAACTGCTGGTTGAATGACTTGGTCTCCAGTGGGTTCATTCTCCTTGTTTCTGCTCTTGGTTTTCCTGAGGGAGGAAAATCTGCACTCAGCAATGCTTGGGACTCTGTCCAGAGCCTGTTCTGCCCAAGGAAGAACCTCAGAGGGGTGCAGGGAGGTGAGTAACCTTGGCACCTCCTCAGGAGCTATGTCAGGCTCAGAAATCTTCCTGGTGATGATTTTGTTTTGTTCCTGTGCCTGATTCTCTGCTTGTGACCAGTAAAAAGTGCTTGAACTGACTAGAAAACCCACCCCTTGTTTTTGATCTGCCGTGTGAGGCAGGGCAGGGTCCCATGAAGGTAAAGATTTTGTATTTTTTAATTGAACAATGGTGTGTTTGTTCCTCCAGAGCATGCAGAGGGCTCTTCTGGAGCAGTTTTGACAAGTAATTAATTAAGATCTGGTGCTGAAGTACAGAGTGCCCCAGTCTGGTTCTTTTTAAGTGAGAACAGCAGAACAATGTTGAGTTTTTCTAAAATTACCTAAGAAGAAAAAACAACACATCCAAAAGTGATTCAGTGTTACCCTCAGATCATATTTTAAAACCAAAATTCTGTTAAAATTCCTTGACTTGCTGATTTTTGTTTATCCCACTATCTTATTTTCCATGCATTTTGGTAGCCATTGTGGCAATGTGTGCATCAGCTCACGTGTCTTTGTGAATCAAGTTTTGGTTCTGTGTTCTGGGGGTGAAAAAAACCCCAGTTTCTGTCTCAGCACAAGCTGTTGTGACTGCCAGTTGCCTATTTTGATTGTTGCCTACTTTGATTATTATAATAAATCAGAACTTATTATATTATCTATATGTATTATCATGATTTATATATTTGTTCTGCTATTTATATGTATTTATTACATGATTTATGTACTTATATGTATTTATTACATGAGTTATGTACTTACATTACTTACATGTATTTATTATGAGTTATGTATTTATATTATATGCATTTATTATATAATTTATGTATTATTATTTTTATATATTATATTATAAAGCTGTGAGATCTCCCACCTTCACCACGAATTCTTCTTCACACTTCTGTCCTTTCAAACCCTTCTTTGAGGAGCAGCATTCCTGTTTGTGATTCATCTTTCCTGCCCCACTCTGCTGAGAAGGGCTCTGCGTGGTGTCCCTGGTGACACAGTTGGTGACACAAATCCTGGCTGAGCTCAGCAGCCCTGCCTGCCATGTGCCTGGCACCTCGTCACCTGCTTTCATGGTGGTTTCTTACCAGCTTGCAGTTTGCTGCTGCAGATAACTGTGGAACGTTCTGGTGTTGTAAAACCACAGAGAGGAATGGACAGATGACCTGTTGTTTCCACCACAGCTTTACACCAACCTGGGAAGGAGGTTTTGGGGCTCTCTGCTCTGCTCCAGTGCCCATCCTGCTGTGCTGGGCTGTGCTGCAGAGTGGGAACCCGAGGAGGGTGGTGACAGTTCTAATCTTTGACTGTGACTGAACAAAAATGAAATTTTAGTGCTTGCTGGCCTGTGGGATTTACTGTGGTGGAAACAGGAGGTTTCCAAAAGGGGGTAATTGAAGAAGTGACAGCAAGGGGGGTTAAGACAATGGGTTGATGTCAGAACTGTTCTCATGGCACGTCCTCCCCGTGAGGAGTTCCACCTGATGCTCTCATGAGTATTTCTTCATGCATAGCTCAGGGAAATTTCAAGCTAAGTAACCCATTCTGTGATCAAGTGAAGATACAGGGATCACCCTTTGTCAGTATGACAATAGAAAAAACATTTTTGACATGGAAAAGCAAGCTTTTACTTGCTGGATGCTGTGAGAAACTTGTGCAGTGAAACAAAGCCTCTGGTGCTGGAGAGGTGTAAGAATCTGGGTACAAAGCCAGGGCTCTCTTTCAGTCTTTGCTTTTAACTCCATTGAAAAGAAACAAGGGATATTCAAACTCTTCTGCTTTCAAACCAGGCAAACAATAAAGCAAGAAAACCTGTGAAAGCATAAGACACAGTAGGAGATGGTAATAAATGAGTGCATGGTGCTTCTTACCATCAGCTGTGAGATAATTGTAAGTTTTTTTGTATATCCCTAACTTCCTGACTATAATTAAGTGTAAACCAAGGTTCTGGAGGCTTAAGAGTCAAATGTCAGTTCTCATTTGCTGTCCTTGGTTGCTTCTCACTCAAGTGGAAGGCTGTTCCAACATCTTTAATAGTGACTTAAGAGTTGTTAAAATAAAGAAGAACAAATACACCAGTGTTAAACAGCTGTGGATGTGACATAGGTTGCTTGAAATCCAGAAATCTACAGACATCTACCTAAATGTGGTTTGTCAGAACAGTTGGTTTCTAAGAGGTATGAAGCTTTGTTCTGCACTGTGGTAAATAAAATACTGCTCTTACTCACAGGATGTGCTTCATAACACTTGATGTGGTGTGACCAAATCCAAAGATTATCTACAAAAACACTGCTTCTTGAGTCGTATGGCTGATTGGTTTCGGCTGACACGCAGCACTCAGTGATGAAATGTTGCCATTTCTTTCCTGTCACAAAATGGCAGAAATTTTATTTCAGTAAGCAAAGCAGCAGAACCCAAGATGTGAGTGAGTTACAGAAGTTCTCTGGCTCAGTGTGCTGTGCTCACCAATAAATTTAGCAGCACTTGAGGCTGTTGAAGTGCATCATGACCTAGTCAGCTTTTCAGTTCCTTGGTTCAAGGAAGCCTCTCTAAAAACGTTGTCATGTTTTTGTTCCATGAGAAAATGGGTTTATTTCCTGTGTGCGTTTTTAGTATATCTAAACAATGGTTGATTTTGCTCCTGGGAACAGTAATTAACATTTGTTGCAAATATTTACTCTGTGTGGTGAGGAAACTGCAGGAGAATAAAGTTTTCAGGGTTAATCTTTCCCAGGTAGCAACCTGGATCATCTCTGGGTTTTGAGGAGAGGCATGGTGCTGTAGGAGCAGTGCTCTGTTGTCTCTGCTGTACTCTGATCTGGAAAAGAAGCACCAATATAATCATCCTATTTTTATTCCTTGTTTTACTGTCATTTAGGAGCAGGGTGCATGTGGAGTTTGAAGGCTCTGAGGTGGCAAATCCAATTCTGGAGCATTCCTGAGGTTGCACTCAGGTGGCAATGTCCTGATGATGTTCTCCTGATGGCTGAGTTTCCTGCAGAGTCCTCCACCCTCTCACCTTCCCCAGGCACCCTCTGTACCCAGACTCCCAGGGCAGTTTCACTTTGGCCTCTGGCAAACTCCCCTGTGGAGTTTTGTCTGTCCTCTGCAGCTCTACCTTCAGTTTATTCTCCACATTTGCTTTGAGCTGGATGCACATCTGAACAGAGCACGTCTGTTTCTGAGCTGTTTAGCACTAATGGGGAGTCAGTTCATCTCAAAAATTACTTTCCTGGTTATCTTTCTCAAGCTGTGGGAATTTAAGCTTTCAAAATAGTAACAGTTTTTACATATTTTCAGGATATAGTCACAACAGCTGAGTCTATGAATGTTAAAAGCAGAGGAAGCATCCCTAGGGATGGGGAGGGGGGGCTT
>JAAWXA010000360.1:14834-31942 GCA_038090715.1 Florisuga fusca | reverse complement strand
GCAAATTATTTTCCTGTCACAAAACAGCTATTTAGATGTAAAATTGGTCAGGCTACCCCCTTGGCGCCTACCGGAACGTAAACAATGGGGAAATTAACATATTAGATAAGGAAAACTGGTTCTGGGAAACCTGTGAATGTCAAGCCCCATTCCGGGAAAACCTGTGAATTTCAACAAGTTATGCAAACGAAGGCCCCCTCCTTCCTCTCCCCATTTTCATTATAAAAATCCTGTAAAAAGGACTGAAAAGTAGGTAGCTGCTTCTCCTGCCCATCCCGAGACACCTGAGAGGAAAAAACAAAGGCTTTCCTGCCGTTTTCCTGTGAGCCAACCAAGCCGAAGCCAGAACTTCGCAGAGCAACCTGCCCTGAGGGAAAAGCGGCCAGACCCAAAGCCAGAACTCGGCAGTAACCTCGGAACGGTGAAACAATTTTAAATTATACATTGTTACTTTCTTTCATTCCTCAACAATCATGTTTACTCTGTACTAACAGTGATAACTTGTTGCTTTTTCCTAAGAATAAATCTTTGCTGCCTGTTTAAGTTTCAACACGTGTTAGCCTGCAATTCTGTGCGTCGTCTCTGAAGCAGGGGCTGAGATTTCCTCATAAACAAAATATTAAAATAATAACTCGGATCACGACAGCTTTATTTACCCCACAAACCCAGGTAATGTGTAACTGGGCCACAGTAGTTTACTGCGGATGGTTGTGATTATTCTCCTGTTTTGACTTTCTTTTTTATTCTGTTTACCTTCTTCACTTTTGAGTGATGAGTATGGATGTTCATGGTACAAAAATCATCTTAGTCCTATACCGAAACAGATGGGTAGTTATCTATGAGTAAAAATATATTAGATAATCCCACAAACAAAGCAGAAAGTGCCTGTGTGGTTTTAGGCATAACCTTGTTCAGCACAGAATAAAAGGAAGACAGCCATACTGGAGAGCAGCTTAGGATCCCTGTAGTTATATTTTGCTTTTTCTGGAAACCCCTAGGCTCAACACCAAGAGATGATTATATACTTCCCCCTTGGGCCATGATCCCTCATCTCTGATTTGAAGGTAACACCTATGTTCCTACTGAGTGCTCTCCAGATTTTGCAAACAGCTCCATTGTTCCCTTATGGGTTTGTAAACTTAGACCACCACAGAAGTCAGTAGACAGACAGCAGTACATTCCTTCACTGTGCCTTCTATATATAGATGTCTACAGGAGGTAGCATGGCTGCAATTTGCCATTATAAGTAGTATTTTTTTTCCATGAAATTGCTTGTTATTTAAAGAACTATATCTGCCAAGACTGTGCAAGACAGCTACATGTCTGTCTTCTACTGAGCACATTTTGCAAATTCAGAGTAAAGTTAATCTTTTTAACAAAATCCCAACACTTTGTTTTCTGACTGCAACTCTAATATGTTTATTTACTTTTTATTCATTTACTGTATTCTGATTTCTTTGAGGGATGTGCCATTGTCAAAAAATTAAAAAATATCTGTGGGGTGACCCTGAGTTCCTGCTAGGCAGAGAACACAAGATGATGCTACAGCTGGCCAGTTTGCTGATGGAGTATAATTTATCTTCTTTGGTTTAGTTTCTTTATTTTCTGACACGGAATTCCCCTGTGTGAATGTTTTTTTGTCTCCTTGCCAAATCTGTGGCTAGTTACAATTACCCATGTACTAAAAAATTAATATTTTCTCTTGGCATCACCCTTATGTTTATTTTGTTCAGATACACAGCACTTTATTTGCAGCATCTGTGTATTTCTAATCAGTTTATCTTCAGTATATAGCCCAGGGTTAGGAAGCAAATGGAAAGCTAAAATGAGTTAAATTATATTATACATGTATATTTTAATATGCATGATGAACAGAAGGGTTAAACCTTCATAAGGCTTTCCTGTTTGATAAAAATGCTAACTCTCTCTCCCTCATTCCCCTTTTCTGACTGTTCTTTGTTATTTTTTTTTCAAGCATCTTGAATCTCTTAATACAAAGAAAAGAACATTAGAGCAATGTAGTCTTGGCTATTCCTTTATAATTATTTTTTCCCTTACATACTAGTTTCTAGTGGTTTCTTTTGCAAGTCTTAGGTGGGAAGTTACATCAAAGATACCATTATTTCATCACCTTCAGTGTATAATTGCTTGATACACTGTGAAATAAGTCCCTGAAGCTTCTGTGATTAATTTGTCCTTATTATGCTACTTCAGTAATACAAATTAAATAAATAATATGGAAAAGATGCTGAATTACAGTAGGTGGCCCTGTGATATTGTTTCTGAAGCACGCAAGAATATGTGTCCTTCCAGATATGCACAGAGGTGTTGCTCTGTGATGACTATGCAGAACACAGACATCTCTTTTTGGCTGCGATGATTTTCTCAGAGCAGGTTTTATATATTAAAAAATTTGACTGAGGGGCTTCCACCTGCTGTAAAAATTATTCCTTTTACAGTTTTCCCATTCCTTTTACCATTTTCTTGTACTCTTCCAGCTTTGCTCCCGAGCGTCGAGAACTCTAAACATCCTCTTGGTAGCACCTTGGAAAAGAAGATGGGATGTGGTGATAGACAAGTCGTGTAAACTCCAGTCAGCCTCTCTGTAGGATTTCATACTAGTTTATTCAAAGATACACAAATCAGAAGCTGTCTGTTGCTATAGGAAGCCATAGTATGGCAGCTTTAAATTATAGCTTTTTAAAACCCCGATTACTAATCCTTGATGCCCCAGTGTTTCCCATCTACAGAGAACAATCCATACCTGGTTTTAAGGCTACAAGTAGCCAGAGTTATACCTAAGAGTTACAGAAGAATCTAGAAAAAACTGTTATTTGTGAATCTTTTTTTTTTTAAAAAATCCTGTTTGCCAATTTAGCCTGTTTATTCTGTTGGGAAACTCATTTTACACAGGGGACAGCAGTCTTTTGAAAATACCCGTAGAGTCACACAACAACTGTATAATTTTCATTTGTAATTTTTTGTTGATCATATCTGAAGGACATATAACCCCAGCTGCATATTATCTATGCCTGATGGGCTAATGGTTCCCAGTTTCTGTCTGGGGCCCAACACTGGAGCAGAACTTCACCTTCATGAGATTGCCTGGGGAGAGGTCTTCTCTAGACAGGCACAGCATCAGTTCTGCCCTGACACATTGAATCACAGGAATCAGTAGAGATAATGGGTTAAAGAACTATATTATGGATAAATGAGCAGAATAAACCTTTCCAGAATAATTATCAAATTTAGAAGCAAGATGATTTAGAACTGCTATGAGGTGTTAAGACACAGTATAATATTTTACAGAGAAATTTTGTGTGAAAAAAATGATGGATTTAATAGACTGAGAGCTTGCTGTTCCCTCTGCCTCTGAAGATATGTTTATATCCAGGTAAAACCACATCTAATGAAAAGTGATTTATGATAAAATTTTGTATCTTTATTTCCTTCTTCATTATGTTTTAAAAACATAGTTTTTCCCAGAAACAAGGTTCCTCATGCATTTGGCCTTTTTTGGGGTATAGCATAAGATGTCATCTCTGATTTTTAGATAAAATCATCCACTCTTCTGACTGCCTATACAACCATATGATTGAAATTTCACAGAAGATTTATTTATTGTGGTCTGAATTTGGATTACAATTATTACAAAGCAGCCCACTTGAGACCCAGGTGGCTGAAAAGTAGTAGGCAAAAGTAGCCAAGCAATATTGCAAGAAAGAATGTCTGTGTTTAGGGCCATGTGAACAAGGTGGAGGACAGAGATAGAAATCCTTCAGCAGCAGATCTTTAAGTAAGGAATGATGGTCAGATTTCAGAAAGACTGCCAAATATTCTAGTTATTGAGGCAGGCTGATGTCTCTGAAGTGTTTCCTCGACACATAGTTACCCATTGAAGTAGTAATGTATTCTAACATGTTGGGTTTTTTTAAGGAGAACTGTCTTTAAGAGAGGGAAGTTATATCATCACCATTTTTCAGGGGGAGAAACTGAGGGCGGAAAAATTAAATACATTTCTCTCATCACCTAACAGAGACAAAACTAGAATCTAGTTTTCCTGACTATGATCTTTCTTACATGATGTATGTACTCTGGCCATAATTTTTTATAGGAAAATATGTCAAAACAGTCTGCATTTTTAGGCCATCTTCTATAATCAATCCCTTCAGGCTTTAGTGATGTCACATTTCACATGGACATTCTGGGTCAAGCCATGAGCAGATGACCTCTGCAGAAAGAACATGGGGGCCTCAGTTCTGCAGTTCTTGGATGAACTTGTCATAAACTTTTTATGTTCTAAGTAATGTTAAGTTATGGTTTATGTTTTAAGATTTTAAGGCCAGGCTGGACAGTGCTCTGAGCAACCTGATCCAGTGGGAGGTGTCCCTGCCTGTGGCAGGGGGGATGGAACTAGATAATTTTAAAGGTCCCTTCCAACCCTAAAAATTCTATGATTCTAAACAGCATAAAAGGAAAGTACTTCTCAGCAGTAGTACTGGGTGCTTTTTACTAAGTCTTATGCAGTTTCAGCAAGACTACTTTAAATAACCTTCATTGCCAGCATGTGTGTCTGCAAATATTATAATGCAGAAGTTAAAAATGGGGAAATGTTTTAACCACAGCAATGACTGATGTTATTGCTTGGACTTTTAAAACCTTCCTCTGAATTCCAAACTATGTTTGTTTATGGCTGGTTTATCTGCAAGAAAATGGTATGTCTGAACATGATTTCAGAGGTGTCACTGGGAAGCAGCTGATTTTTAAAAGTAAATCTAGCCTCAGAGACAAATTATTTTAAAGTTAAGAAAAATATAAACAAGAAAAACTGATTAATTATACAGACAACATTTTTTCCCTGTCTGTTTTTCTAATATTGCAAGGTGAATATTCAGTAATTATTTCACTGAAACGTACTTTTCATACTATTTGTCAGAATAGCATATAATTACTAATGATGGAATGACTATAAAACAAAGGGCATTCCTGATTTATTGCTTGTTTTTGCATTTCCTTGCAAGAGGAAATATCCCAGGTATTCCATTTCAATCTTTAAAATATTTAATCTTCCATTTGGAAGTCATTACACAGGATCAGCGTTTCAGAGGTCTCTGAAGAGCTGATTCTGCAGTGGAATCTCCATTTTCAGGTGCTCTCTTTTCACACAGGGCTGATTAAAAAAATGGAAGCTGGTATTTTAGTCACCATTTCAGTTATTCTTTATGTGAAGACCTTTCAGTATAGCAAAATTTCAACCGGTTAACGCAACAGGATCTTAATATTCTGTTCGTAAATATTCTAGAGAGGGTTGAAGAATCTCCTAAGTTGCTTTCTCCTCAGCTCTGTGATGCTGTAACACTAAGCAGATGTTCCATTTTCAGCTGAACATGAGAGGAGTGCCTAGGGAACACTTTTCTTTTCTTCCAACAATCAGCTTTAAAAAAAGCTAAACAAGTGAGGCCAAGCCACTTAGTAATAAAATCAAGGATGAGATGAGTGCTTAAAATTACAAAGTGCAGGATGCTATCTTCCTTCTTTGGTACTCACTGTCCTTTAAAAATATTGAGCTAGAGGGAAGGCAGGCAGAGAAAATGTTTATTCTGTTCTTGCCAAAAAGCTGAAATAAATTTTCAGTGTTTTTTTTTTTTCCTTTTTTATTTTTTTTGACCTGACACATGAGGTAGCATGTTGTCTTTCTGGGATTATGTTGCTGTCAGCTCATACATTTACTTCCCATCTTCAGAATTGTTCTCAAATGTCCTTTTATTTTAATTCAATGAACACTAAGATTCCTGACAAAAAGTGAGAAATCAAGGTTATTAAGTAGCAAATTACTTGAAAATAAAAATCTCATGAACTCTTTGTGGAATGCAGCTGCAGACATTGTTTATTTAGGATCAATTTTTCATTAAGTTCTGCAAATTATTTTAAGCCTTTTTCTGCATCTGTGGAGGAACTGTTCTTTATCAGCTGCCAGAAGATGGAGCTGTTTCAATAAGCCACGATGCCAGCTTTTGAAAAAATGCAGAAAAAAAAGATAAAAAAGAAAAGTCTTAGAAAACACTAAGAACTACTTTTTTTTTTTTTTTTTTTTTTTTTTTTTTTTTTTTTTTTACTAAGGATTAGTAAATACATATTAAAGAAGGTAAAAAACATAGTCTGTTTCTGTAAATATGAAAAGCAGCTTAGTATATTAACTGTATTTTCAGGTTCTCTTACTTCTAATGTTATGTTTTAAACTCTTTTTCCTCCTTCTATATTTTCCAAGAATTCTGAGTAGGCTAGAACTTGCCCTTTAGTTAGGTGATACAGAGTTACAGGAGTGGAAAGTAAGTTTAAAAAAAAAAAAAAAGTGACTCCAAATCCCTGTGCTCCAGGGTTTGGTGGTGTAAGGATGGAGAGGAAGGCAGCATAGCAGGGCTCTGCAGAGCTCCATGGCTGTCAGACCGAATGCTTCTCTGACACCTCTGACAACTGCTAAGCAGGCGGGTTTCACTTCTCCTGACATAAGCCACCCCAGACAGGAGACGGTGGCAAGAGAGAGAAATGTTCCTCTGAAAGTATCCCTTTGTCTCCTGCTGTATTGACCGTGGAGGGAAGATGGATAATGAGGTTAGACTAGACATCTAACTTTGAGACAGGTAAAGTTAGGCACAATGAATCCAGAAATCTTATTAACAGAGTTTGTGTAGGAAAGATCGAATCTCTATGCACAGCATTGATTCACTCTTTTTCAATACAAGCTGCAACCACACAGAGAAAAAACATGAAGTTCAGATTTTAAGGAGACAGCTGTGTAGCTTGGAAAGCATTTGAGAAAAATTATTGGTTTATATCCAATGTCATATCTTAGTTTTCAACTTAAAAATGTAATAACCTTTCCAGGAGTGTTGAACTTAGATGGAAGGATAACAAAATATAGATTATGTTACTTTATATAATTTCTCATAATGTTATTGAGAGTTTATGAGTAATATGCCAAATAATTCTTACACTGACACAGTGCTTGAAGAAATTTAGATCTCTAAAGGTTGCTTGGTATGACAGAATTGGTTTTTTTCATCTATTTTAAGAAAGCTGCTTCTGTCTGTATGAAAATCAATCAGTTTGTGTGATCAGCCTGTCAATAGCTCTCAATGCATTTGTCAATCAGCCTGGATTGCATGAAAGTCACTTTAGGCCTGAATTTCAAAACTGAAATTGTGTGTGTGTCTGTATGTGTTTGTGTGTTTACCACTCTGCTCTGATGCAGAGGCATGTTTCGTTTCAGTGGAGATTAATAAAATGATAAATGCTTTTGTGTTCTAACCTGGTATCAGTCACAACACAGTAATTCTGCTTCATAGAAGTAGATACTCAAATTGCTTTGCAAAGCTTTTATGAGTGGTAGACAATAGCAGTTTTCTCCTAAAACCTCTCATCTTTGTATTATGCTTCTGTGCATGTAGTTAAAAGCTTTTCACAGCTGTATTATACACTAGAGGTCAAATCTGGAGATTCACACATGCTACTTTGGCACCTTTGCTCCCTCTCAAGCCACTGAATGGAGAAAAGTATCTCCTAACATTAAAAGCTGGGAATGTTAAAACACTGAATGAAGAACTTAACTATTGTTTGCTCTGTATTGATTTTTTAGGAGGTTATGAACCTTAATTCAATCCAAAATTTTTATAACACTTCTGCACCCACATGTATTTCCCAAGTGCCCACACCCTGAAACTATACTGTGAGCTTTGGTTTGTTTGCTACTACTTTCTGATACTGTGAAAAGATAGCTCATGCTTCCATTCCAAATTTTTATACTAATTTAGAAAGAATTTTAAAAGGTCATACTTTTAATTATTTTTATTTTTAGGAATAGTTTTAAAGTAAATTTCAAAAAAATCTGATTGGCTTTGGGTCTTTGTGTAGGTTTCTCTGACTAGCAAAGAAAGAATCACATCTACCACACAGGAGAATACTTATTTGACAGTAGAAGTGCCCAGGGGACTCATGCCAGAGGATTCACCAGGAATGCAGGTGCTGTCCATCCATAAATGATGGTGCATAATGATGTACATATATTATCATTTGAGGGTTTTATTACTTATGGCTTTCATATTTGTGCTGACACAATCTCTTGCAGAGTCTTAGTGTCATATCAATCTCCTTCTAATTGCACAACCATATAATTTATTCTGCTGGATAGTTAAGTTTTCCTCTAGTTTTCTGAAGAGCCTTCTCGGTGTAGAATAAAGTTATGACTTCTTGTATTTTAAGCCCTAACACAAGCACAGTGTAGCACCTTACTTTTTTCCCTACTCACTTTCTCCCCTTTGCAGGGTGACTAACAGGCAGAGAGATTTGTGGCAGGGTTTGCAGTATTGCAGTGTTGAGCCTTGTAATTGTAAGGTTTGTAGCATTTTTATCACACATCTCTCCCACCTCATGAACGCTGCTGTTACCACTCATAAAAATAAAACCACCCTTGCAGTCATTGTGACTGCTGGATTCCATTACTTTCTTCTTAATTTCTTTTGCTTATTTGAGAGAATTGTTATCCAAGAGAAGGCTAGACAACTCCAGAGGGAATTTGAAAGCAGCTTTTGGTACTGGACTTATCAGTGACACTTCTAGGTGGTAACTGATGCTTTTTTCATCAGCTTAATCTTATTTTAGAACTACTTTTTCTTTCTTAGTGTCTCTGTGAAAGACCATATCTAAGAGAAACAAAGACAATGTGCTACAAAATAAACAAGTTCAAACAGCAAAGCAGGGAGAAGAATAGATAAACAACAAGTTGTTTTGCCAAGGTCTTCATTACATATACCATTTGTATCGCTATGACTGTTGTAGCAAAAGGGTAACTCATCAGCTAAGTATGCACTGAACTCACTGTAAAAGGCAGCAAAAGAAGGAATTTTTTTCAAAAGAATCCTTTTCCTATATAGCTTTTCACAAAGCTGGATCTGTGCCAATTTTGGTGACGTAATTACTTCAATTTTTAAGAAAAGTTTTATCCATAATCAAAATAGGTACAACTGTAACAAATCTGCAAGTTCGTTAGTTAATGTTTTCCTGTTACAACATTGTCCAGTGTTACTTTTAAAATGATCAATGAAATTTTTCAGGAGAAGAGTGTTGAAGTTGGTGGTGATCTTTAAAGCTTTGTAGGACATATAAGCAAACCCAAAATGTACAGAATTGTTGTAAACTATAGTGGATCCCATGACAGAGGTAGTTATAGAAAAAATATTTATTCTCATATTAAGCAAAGAAATCTGTTAAAACGGAGAATATTAATTTATTCTTTCAAATATTTAGCTCTGATACACTCTGGAAATCAGTTCTATCTTGACAGACCTCCTTTAACTCTTTTGGAGGAAGGTTTCAGATGAAGAAAACTAGTGGAATAGCTAATTATTTCCACAAAAGCAAAGTGAGCTAGACAGGTGTATAATTCATAAACTAAGTGGCTAATAGTTGTGTTTAGAACATCTCGCACAATAGAACGAATATAGGAAAATAGCAGCCCTTCTGGGAGGGAGTGGATATGACTGAATACTTTTACTATAGTTTGAGCTATTTGTAAGGTTATGCATCTGCCAACTTGTAGAAGAGATATGCACTGTGCTGTTTTGCAGCTTTTGATAGCCTACAGAAGGCAAGAGCTAGGCTGCCAAAGGCTTAGAAAGGTAACCTAAAGAAGGCTCCAAATGCTTGAGCATTAACTTATATTTTCACTACAAGATTGCATGACCATTCAAGGTGAAGTGTCAAGGCCTCTTGACACTTAGTTAAATATACTCACAATTTTACATCATCTGATTTAGTATCCTATGCATGCAACATACTTTTTTTTTTTTTTTCCCCTAAAAAATAACTCCCAAAAGATTAGAGAATTCAGAACTTCATTGATTTTCAAGGTTCATTTGTCACCATGAGCAGAGATTAGAGCTCAAAGAAGAGTGACTCTGGTGTCTGTGCTTTTTGCATCATGACAGATGGTTTGCAAGTAGAGACAGACATACTGCTCTTTTCCTCTGAGAAGTCATCAGAGAAGAGACCAATGTATTCAGCTGAATTCGGGCTGTATTTTGGGAAAGCATGCATCTATTTTTCCAGTATTGGTGGGCGTTATTACAGTCTGGAGACCCCAAACCCATGCTTTCACTAATATGAGAGAATTTTGCACTGATGGCTGTCCTGAGTGCCCTCTTCCTTAACATTGGGCAACACAAAACCTCTTACTTTGGTGGAATTTGGATCTGGTAAAAAGATGCATTGCTAGTTTTTTGCAGTAAAGTGGGTCCTCAGGTTGGTATTGACACTGCTCATCACATCCTCTTCTCAACAAATTTTTCTTTGAATTGCCCAGTTTCCAGTAAGTAATTCACCTCTAACAGTCCTCAGACTGATATTGTGTTGTGCCTTTAGATTTAGTTGCTTAACTTTGAAGTGGATAACTACAGCAATTTAGAAAATAAGTGTTAAAAAATGTTCTTGTTGGCTTCAGCATAAGACTGAGCCTATTATTCTCTTGCAGAAGAGGGAAACATATTTTCCCTACCATGTTTTTCCCCTTTTCATTACATGGTTATAGACAAATAGATACAGAATCTTCCCAGATCTCATTGTTGTATTGATTGTGGTTGGTTAGGCAGTGAATTACAACAGAAAAAAAACACCAAAACAAAGCAAAACATTTTTCTAAGGCTTTGGGTAGGGATGGGCAAGCTCACTAAGCCAAAACTTCACTGGTTTACCACAAAATTTAGCTGATTACTTTGAGATCATATTTAGGCCCAACTAAGTATTCCTTTCTAGTTGAGCTCACTCTTTTTTTCTTTTTCTTTTTTCTTTTTTTCTTTTTTCCCTCAGTGTTTCATAGAATTGGGATCTCAGCTAACGAAGATTCTTACAGCTGCCAGAGAGAAGTTGGATATTCCATCAGATTCCAACAATTCAGAAGATTGCCCTAATTTTACAGTGTAAAATTAGATTTACATTGATTAATTTGATTGATTTTTCTAAAGCTGATCTGGGACCATGCAAAATCTTTGTATTGTGGAAGAACTGCAGGGGGCTAAAACTGCAGTGCTGGAATGTTGTGGAGGATATACATTCTTTTTGGAGGGTTCACGTCCTTTTTGGAGGATAGATAGTAAAAGGGTGGTGAGGTACTGAAGGAGGCAGAATTTTTTTGAAAACCAGAGGTTCACAGAGCTGCAATGCACAGAAGAAAGTGGTGCTTGAATAGTCTGGCTGATGCAAAATTTTTAGAACACAAGAGCATATATAATTTAGCAAAGACAGCAGTAACACCATGAGAAAAAAAATCACTTCAAAGGAAGAAGGAATAGATGGAAGGAGGTGCTTTAAAAATAAACCAGGGAGCTCTTTCTGGCAATGGTGCCTTACAGGATACAAATATGTAAGGCCAGACTCTAGTATTGGTTGTCGACTGATCTGTTTTTCCTCCTGTCAAAGTTAGCATATACTCAGCTTTTAAATCTAAGAACTGCCTTTAACTTTAAAAGAGTAAATGCTTGGATCACCCCTCTCAAAGAGTTGCTTTTTCAAGAAAAAGAAAAAACAACAAACAAAACACAACAAAACACATAGATAGAACAATAGCTGAATGTATTAACGTCTTGTCTCCAGTGGTGACAATTGAACTACCCAGAATCTCCTTTTATCCGCATGGCAGTCACCTCCTTGTAAACATCTGAGTCCTCAGTAGTAAGATGATCTGAACGTGCTCTAGGATGGCTTCCCCATAGCTCCTTTGAGCTGTAATTCAGGAGACACTGAAGAATCACTGCATAAACATAGTTTAATAATCAGTCAGCAATCCCAAATGAACTTAGGTGCACATTGAGGAAAAGCAGAAAGCATCACTGTTCTGTCATTCTACCATGAGATTGGACTCCTTTTAGCCCAAAGGAATCACAGCATCTGCCAGGACCCCCACAGTCCTTTTCTGAAAAGGAAGAAAGGAAAAAACGAAGAAAGGAAGAAAGAAAGGAAGGAAGCAAGCAATCAATCTGGCTTACTTCCTTTGTAGAATTTAATTGTTTTCCTTGCTGAAATACAAAGAATAATATCATAAACATTTAAATAATTATAGAAGATGCTGAATGTATTATATATTTATTTTGGACTCATCCATGAGTAAGCAATAAAAGCTGAGATTCTGCCCTCAATTCTCTTTCCTCCTTAAGTATCAGTTTATTTGGCCAGAGGCAAGATGTTTCAAGACTATTCACTGCATATATTTTGGACAGTCCTGTTCACTTTGTGAATGGTATGTTCAGAAATGAAGATATTACACTATAGACATGATTGTTAAAAACCAACCAAACTAGCTAAACAAACAACCAACAACCAACCAAACAATAAAACACAAACAAAAAAATCACCCCAAAAATAAACCACAAAAACCCCTAAACAAACAAACAAACCTCCCCAAAAAACCCAAAACCAAAAACCCAAGCAAAACCAGCACAAAAACACCAAAGAAAATATTAGCCTCAGCTGGAATTTCCAATTAATTTTTGCAAAATCTCGTTTGTATGACATTGTGAATCTAGACAACAAAGCCCTGCATTGCTAAAATAAGATCTTTTATGAAAGGTGAGATGATGCTGGGAAACAATATTTCAGCTAAGACAATGTAGCCAAGTTTACATTTTTTTCTACCTATTAATTAAATTTAAACACTTAAATTGAAAGACACCTGACAGCCATGCTGAACATCGTAATAATGAAATAATTTTTGTCTTGGGAAGACTGTTGTTTCCAGCAGCTGTTCATCCACATTAGCATTGCCATTCTCTGTTACAAAACAAAATCACATGCAGCTGTATTTCTGGCACTTTGTGTGGTTAATATATACCATTTTGTGGTAAGTACTTATTTTGTAATGTGCAGTTACTAATAGCAGCTATTAAGTGTCAGTGTACACTGAGCTGTAAGTTATGAAAGTAGGAAAGAGCAAAAATTCTGGCTTTCTAAGTACAGGGAATTATTTTAATATCTCAGATACCTATTAATAAAACTGCTTTGTTACAATAGGATAAATATAAGCTTTGAAAACTTTTATTAGTGATGGTAAAGGCAGATCCAGAAGCAAAACTTTCAAGCTCTCTTGGGTTAATCTGAAAAAATTCTGTATTAGTTTATTAGCATACTAATTTATTGTAAAGGAATTTGTTCATTCAAATATGACCTTTCATAAATACAACATAGCAAAATTAAAATTTACAAATTTTTAAAAGAAATTTTCTGTGACATTTAAGCATGAAGTAAGTATAAGTGATAGTTACTGTTTTTTGGTTTAATTTTTTTTCCCCCACTATCATACTATATTCAGCCTAAAAGCTAGGTTGAGGGACTTCAGTTTTTGGTTGGGTTTTGTTTTTTTTTTAAACAATACCATAAAAGTGCATCAACATACTGAATTCTCTGATTTTTCTTATAGAAGGTTTTGATCAATGCTTTCACGGAAAAGTTAACTGGAAACTGATAAGGGGACTTCCATAATTACTCATTAGTCTAACCTTTAGTTTCTAAGGTCACTGAATGTTTTTTCATGGTGTAATGGGAGCAGCTGGCTCTTAACCTCTGTGGCATCATGCAGCAACGCTGACACGGGACGTCCATCCCCCTGAAACTGGGTTTGGTTATCTGTGTTTGCCTACAGATTTGCTGCCAATACTTATGTATTCTATGGTGCATAGACATAGCTCCATGATTTGACCCCAAAAGACCAAATTTTTTGTTAGTTTATGAAACTTAGTTTTGATGGAGCTAACATATGAGGGAAAGGGAAGACTCTCAGCACATTTATGAAAGAAAAAGAAAGCATCAACACCAGTGGGACATTTAGTCCTTAAGTGAAAAGCCATTTCTAGAAAACGGATGCATAAATGTTGAATTTATATTGTTTTTACTCAGATTCCCTTTAACTGGTAATTAGAAAGTCTAAGCAAAATACTATTTATTTAAAAAACCTTCAGAGAAGCTGGAGAGCTGATGAGACTTATATTGTGTATACACGATTAGTAGACTATTTTCAGACTGTTATTTTCACTACAGTATATTTAAACAGCAAGTTACAATTCATTTTGGTATGATAGTATTAGCAGGGTGATAAAACCAGGTAAGACACTTTTTTATATCCCAAACCCCCCACATCATTCCCAGGAAATAATTGCATCAGCCTTTTTTATCTAAAACCAGCAGCTACACCAATTTACCAGTAGCCTGAGAACAAAGAGGTAAAGATCTGAGTGACTGCCTCTCTGTGTGTGTATTTTTTCCTTACTTTTTAATGATACTTTGTGATCCACTGTGTAATGAGGGCAGGCTACAAAATAATACCGTGCATGTGTTTTCATAATACTAGTACACAACTCATAAATTAGTATCAAACTTTCTAGGTTTCCTTCTTATGTGGCATTCTTTGCTCCATTGGCTTCACCTGCAGAGAAAGTGTAGCTCTTCATTTATTGCTGTGTTATTATTCTTTCACTCATCCAGCCGCCTCTCTAGCAGTTTCAGAAGAATAGCATTTTCTTCTGTTCAGTTAAGCGTGAAGTTATAGAAGCAACACTTCAGTAGGGAGAGACTTATACTGATGGGAAAAAAATTTCTAAAGGTCTGGGAACTGGTCTTTTTGTCACCGAAATCCATAAGAGTTTTATCATCAACTTCAAGATGAGTGCATTCAAAAAAGAGTGTTTTCAAAAATCCTCCAACAAAACGTAGCTTTTTACTTATTTATTTATTTACCTGCTATACTTCTTTCCTCTATCCTAAATACCATCTCTCTCAATAAAATTATTTTGAGAGTTATTCAGCACACACATACCTTTAACTGGAATTTTCAGAATATAAAAAATACGTGCTGACTTAGTGTATACATGCACAAAGTAGTCAATGGGGGTATGTTGTACCTCTCAGAACATCAGAAAGGATGACATGGTTTAAAAGACTTCAGATGTTGAATTCTAAATTTTATTATCTTAATCTCTATTTTTGTATTAAATCCACTAAGTGTTTACAGCACTACAGACAGGGTTTTTTAGTTATTACTTATATTTAGATTGAAATTTTTAATGTTTTTTAAACTAATTAATGTTGATTTCTTTTCACCTTAAAGGTTCCATTGATTCAGAATTTTCATAGATATATTAAACCAATTCAGTTAAAAAGAAATAGCTATTTGACTGTTGTGTTATTTTCATATACTGAACACAGATAAATAATTATTTGAAATTATTTATGCATCAAGTAAGGTGTGATTCATCTACTTAATGCAAGTCACTTGGAGATTTCATTTTATTTAGATGTATATATACATGTATACACACATCTCTTTTGTATTCATCACCTTTTACTCTCTGTGTCACCTCTCCCACTCACTGAGATTTCATGTAGGAAAGTTACCTAGACACTGTCCAGTGTGCTCGGGAAACTGTAAAAGAAGTTTTCTATCATTATCATCTTCATGCCACAATCATAACAGATAGCGTAGTCGAAGTCTGGATATGGAAGGTAGTGAGAGATATGCAGGATCAGAGCCTTATTTAGCAAGATAGTGGTGGATGGATAGTCCAGCTCAATGTTTGAAAATGATTTTCAATATTTCCAGTGCACACAGGCGACTCATAGGGGGTTGTAACCACAACCCATTCTTGAATTGGTATCTCGCATGCTGTACGTTTTTATCTATGAATCCCTATAGGTTGTAAGAGTTTGTATCTGTGAATCTTTGGAAGTTGTAATAATGTGTTCTGTGAATCTTCACAGGCTGAGGTGGTGGGTTCTTACACATCAGTGGTTACACAGCGGTGTATTAAATCTGCAAGTGCAGTTTAAGTAAATTGTTTGCTTGAGCCTTGCAGTTAAACCTGTAAGTGAAGTACAAATAAATTGTTTAAATGGTGCAGTGAGCTCTCTTCTGTTCAGAAATGGTCTGGACTCAGATGCCTGAACACAGCATGTAGTGACATTTTAGAAAGCCTGAAGCATCATGCCTGGATTCCAGATAGATCACCAGGGCAAGATGTGCATCTTGCAGGAGCTATATTCTATTTGCCAGTCCTGTGCAGATACTCCAGGTGATGATGTTTGGACAGGAGAACCTTACCCAGTTAATCCATACAGCTCTGTAATGTTTTGAATGGGATGGGGAGAGGATGGGTACATCCATGAAACAGGATGTAAGAAATCCAGAGCTTTCTAATGGCCATATTGAAGAATTACTGCAAGTACCATTTCCTTCCCCACCCCACTCCAGAGTATTCAATTCCATTTTTTTGTTTTTTTCTTTTTTTCTACAAACTACTGAGATGAGCTTTTCAAGGTGACTTTGCAATCCAAGTTAATTCACAACCTGTCAGAAACAGTTGCTTAAAATAACTGACCCTAGAGATTTTCTATTCTATTCTAGAAACAAGTAAATAAGAAAATAGGTAATCTAAAAAATAGCTCTGGTTGCATTTTTAAGCTCACAGTTCAGAAGAATTTTGATAATTAAAGAGTATACATGTAGATTTACAATGGCCTATTTCTTTTGATATTCTGTATGCAAATAGGGTTCCGATTATCATGAATTAAAATAAGGTAATAAAAATAGATTATTGAGGCTCCTGATCATTAAAATTATTTGAGCTTGGATGCTTAAGGCACCAGTGGACTTAGGTTCTGTACCTCCAGAGTACCATGAAGGCTCATCAAGAAATCTCATTCTATTTTCTTTTTAAAAAATTTGCCTCCACACCGTGCTAGCTCCCAACACATCCAAACAGGTCATTCAGAGTTAGTTGTTTCACCTTTTTTTGATTGCTATTCCATGTGCAGTCTTGATTTTATCCCTCCTTCCCACCCTCACAGTCAACTTGCTGGCTCAGTGCTGCTCCATCCCGAACAGTTACAGATTTTTGTTATGGAAAGATGTCCTTTTCTGGTCCTGATATTCCTGGGCAGTGAACAGCTGTATCAGGCTTTCTGGATGATTGATAACTGCATTCTGCTGAGCTAGGGGAAAGGGTATTATTTGTTTAAAAACACTGTATTTGTGCAATGAGCTTTTTCAGGAGCTGTTGGGACCTAAACTTTTG
>JAAWXA010000359.1:0-12868 GCA_038090715.1 Florisuga fusca | reverse complement strand
GGCCCCTCCTGGGCCGCGGGGCCGGACCGGGCCGTGACCTTCTGCCGCTGCTCCTCAGCCGCGGGGCCGGTCCGGCAGCCGCCACCGCGGCGCGTGAGTGTGGGGTGGCCGCGGGGGTCACCTTGGGGCCTGCGCAGACGGCGGACGGGGGGGGCTTCTGCCGGGGTCCCGGTATCGGGACGGGACGGAACAGAACGGGACGGGCATAGTCGCGCAGTCACGGAGAGGGGATGGTGGGGAACAGGGTTCACGGGCTGCAGGGATCCTGGGTGGCGCACTGAGGGGGGTTCAGGGGGTTCCAGGAGCACCGAGGGGGTGCGGGGGATCCCCGGTTCTGCACTCCGAGGCCTTCGGAGCTGCCCGTTCTCCGTGCGACCTTGACCGCCCCTCTCTCCCCTCAGGACGGGACTATGCAGCACAGGCGGCCCCGGCCGCCAAGGCCGGCTCCTCCACCGGCCGCATCGTGGCCGTCATCGGGGCCGTGGTGGATGTGCAGTTCGACGAGGGGCTGCCCCCCATCCTGAACGCCCTTGAGGTGCAGGGCAGGGAGACGCGGCTGGTGCTGGAGGTGGCTCAGCACCTGGGTGAGTCTGTGCTGCAGACGGGGGTGGGTTGGTGGGGGGCAAGCTCCTCCTGTGATGTATCTCCATGACTTTCGTTCTCCTGAGCTTGCTGAAGCCACGGAATTCGATCTGAGGAGGAGGAAAATGGCTGCTTGAGGGCTCTGGCCTGCGGGGCTGCAGTTTGAGTTGTGGTTTTCCTCTGTGCTATTTTGTCCCCGGGTCCTGCAGCTCTTCTTGGTTCTCCTCCCAGCAACCTGTTCCCTTGGCAAGGCCTGGGGAGGCCACCAGCAGCTGTCCTCAGGGTGAGCTGGGGGCACTGCTGTGACATTGTCCTTGGGCCTTGGCAGGGGAGAACACCGTGCGCACCATTGCCATGGACGGGACAGAAGGTCTTGTGAGGGGACAGAAAGTCTTGGACTCTGGTGCTCCCATCCGCATCCCTGTTGGCCCCGAGACCCTGGGCAGGATCATGAACGTCATCGGGGAGCCCATTGATGAGAGAGGTCCCATTAAAACAAAACAGTGCGTGACTCTGGGGGCTGGGAGCTGGGATTTGGGGCGGGGGGTTTAGGTGGGGAGTGAGTTCTGGAGTGGTCAGGGCTGTGTCACAACCCTGCTGCTTACAGGCAGGTACCCACATGGTCTCCTGCCAGGACCGAGGGTTTCAGTGCTCTCTTTCCCACCAGGTTTGCTGCTATCCACGCCGAAGCCCCCGAGTTTGTGGAGATGAGTGTCGAGCAGGAGATCCTGGTGACGGGGATCAAGGTGGTGGATCTGCTGGCTCCCTACGCCAAGGGGGGAAAGATCGGTGCGTTGGCCCCAGAGGAACAGGGGGTTTCTGGGGAGGGGGGGCACCCTGCCAGTTCCCCCTACCAGGGTTACAGCAGTTTCCTTCACTGATGAGGAACCACTTGACTTTCGTTCTTCTGAGCTGGCTGAAGCCAAGTTTATTGATCTGAGGAGGAAAAGGGGGAGGGAGGATAGCAGGAGCAGCCGGGGTGGCTTGGGGTGAGCAGGACTCCTCTTTCTCCTTGCCTCAGGTTTGTTTGGGGGTGCTGGTGTTGGCAAGACGGTGCTGATCATGGAGCTGATCAACAACGTGGCCAAAGCCCACGGTGGGTACTCGGTGTTCGCCGGCGTGGGGGAGCGAACCCGCGAGGGCAACGATTTGTACCACGAGATGATTGAGTCTGGGGTCATCAACCTGAAAGACGCCACGTCCAAGGTGCGCTGGCTCCAGGGGGGTCCCGGGGGTGTCAGAGCAGCACCGTGCCCACACCAGAATCCTCCCCACAGGTCGCCCTGGTCTACGGGCAGATGAACGAGCCCCCGGGCGCCCGTGCCAGGGTGGCCCTGACAGGGCTGACGGTGGCCGAGTACTTCAGGGACCAGGAGGGTCAGGACGTGCTGCTTTTCATTGACAACATCTTCCGCTTCACCCAGGCAGGGTCTGAGGTCAGTGCTGAGTGCAGTGGTGGACAGGCCCTGCTCCACACCTCCTGCAGCCCCTCACCTGCTCTGTGTCCCCCAGGTGTCAGCCCTGCTGGGCAGAATCCCCTCTGCTGTGGGCTACCAGCCCACACTGGCCACTGACATGGGTACCATGCAGGAGAGGATCACCACCACACGCAAGGGCTCCATCACCTCTGTGCAGGTGAGGGCAGGGGTGGCCCTGCCACGCCAGGGAAGCCGCAGTGACCCCCTTGTGCCTACCATTCTCTCTCATATCTGTTCCCCCCACACTTTTCCAGGCCATTTACGTGCCTGCCGATGACTTGACTGACCCTGCACCTGCCACCACCTTTGCCCACTTGGATGCCACCACCGTGCTGTCCCGTGCCATCGCCGAGTTGGGCATCTACCCGGCTGTCGACCCTCTGGACTCCACCTCCCGCATCATGGACCCCAACATTGTGGGCCCCGAACACTACGATGTGGCCCGAGGTGTACAGAAGATCTTGCAGGTGAGGAGGGGGAACCAGGGCAGCCCCCACAAGGAAGTGTGAAGCAAGAGGCACAAAGCCCAGTGCTGGCTGCTCACTCCCCTCTTTCATCCCCCCCCCAGGACTACAAGTCCCTGCAGGACATCATTGCCATCCTGGGTATGGATGAGCTCTCCGAGGAGGACAAGCTGACTGTGGCCCGGGCACGCAAGATCCAGAGGTTCCTATCACAACCCTTCCAGGTGGCTGAGGTCTTCACTGGCCACATGGGCAAACTGGTGCCGCTGAAGGAGACCATCAAGGGATTCAAGCAGATCCTGGCAGGTGAGGTGGCTCCCAGGAAGGATCTGGGGGAAGCTGGGGACTCCCCACTCCCCCCACTGACTCCCTGTCTCCTCTAGGCGAGTACGACCACCTCCCAGAGCAGGCCTTCTACATGGTGGGGCCTATTGAGGAGGCTGTGGCTAAAGCAGAGAAGTTGGCAGAAGAGCATGCGTGAGGGGGGGCACCGGTCCCCAACCCCCCCAGCCCCGCCTGGGGCCGGACCCCCAGTATTTAACATTTCCAATAAAACATCAGTTAAAACACTCTGGGCCCCCGTGTGCTGCAGCCCCTGAGGGGGCAGGGGTCCTGTGCATCCTTCCCCCCCACCCTCACAGGAGGGCTGGGCTGGGGTAGGGGCCCTGCCCTGCCCCCCCCACCCCCCCACGGGGCTNCCCGGCTCCGGTTGCGCCGTGGCCCAGTTTGCTGCCGGGCGCGGGGTCACGTGCAGCTGCGGGGGGAGGGGGGGGAAGCAGCACCGGGAGCCTCTGTCCGGGCCTGCCCGCCCTCCCGGCGGTACCGACCGCGGTTCCAGCCCCCGCCGGGCCCAGGGTGTCTCCAGGCGGGGCTGGGCCCCGATCGTCCCTAGCGCTGGTGGTGGCAGTGCCGCACCTCCGGTGCTCCAGCGGCAGCTCCCTCCCTCCCGGCTCTTATTACCCCCCCGCGGCTCCCGGTCCATCCCATCCATCCCGGGCTGTGGCACAGACCCTCGGCCGCCACCTGCCTGGCCCTGGCCCGGCCCTTCACCACCTCCCCTGACCCCTCGGCCTGGCATCACACGCCGGGTGCCACCCGAAAGGATTTTTCTGTTCCAAACCACCCCGGGCCCGTGTCTGCGGGGGCAGGGTCCGGCCTGTGCCAACCCCGGTGTTGGGGGGGCGGCTGCGGGGCCACCCCAGAGCTTCGGGAGTGACGTGGAGTGGCAGCTGCGTCACCACCCATACGGGTTTCTCCGGTGGATGATTCACCGGTGTCCCCGGCTGGCCAGGAGACGGCACGGTGGCCAGAGTCCCCCTGGCCCCCACCGGGGCACCATCCGGCGGGTGAGGGCATGATGAAATCCCCACTTGGGTTTCGACACAGCCATGCCATGAGCTGCTCCCGAAGCACCGCGTCCGCTGCCTGCATGGCAGAGTTGGGCCTTCCGGAGCAGGCAGCAGAACCAGCACCGCCTGAGCCCATGGGGAGTTTGGTGTGCACAGGGGGGGGATGCTGTCTGTGACAGCCCCACAGGGCCTCACCAGGGATCCTGCCTCATCTGTGGGGCCGCAGCCCACATGCCCTCTGCTCCCTTGTTCCCTGCACTGGGACCACCTCAGGGGGCCGCTGGCCATGCCAGTGGCACAGCCAGGTCCTGCCCTGGGGTTGGCTCCGCCAGGAGCCTCCTCGTGGTTCTTTGGTTCAGAGGGAGTGTTTGTGGCTGCTGTGTAGTGAAGGTCACCAGCAGCTGCCGTAGCTGCTGCAGTCTCACTGCCTGCCAGAGCCCTGGGATGGCAGCACTGGGGAGCCAAGTGCTTCAGGTTAATGCAGGAAGAAGCACAGGCAGTGAATGGGGTGACTCGGTGGTGACTGTCGCTGGGGACACTGGAGCTTGGGGACAAGTTCATCCCACTGGGGTTGTTTGGGCCTGGGCAGCTTAATCTCCACAGTGCTGGGAGCCTGATTGAGGATCATCATGGAACTGAGGGGCTTTCACCATCATTCCTCTCCCTCTTCAGCCCTGCCATGTTTCCTTCCAGCTCTGGGCTGGGGACCTGGTGCTTCCCAGCACCCTGCCCACTCTGTCACTGCCTGTCACGGGGGTCAGCTCTGCCTTGGCACAGGACTCAAGGGTGCCAACCCTTCTCGTGGCCCTGGCAGTGGGGTGGCAGCCCTGGTCCCTGCTGGCAGCTGACCTCAGTGTCTCTTCTCCCCTTTGCAGAAATGGAAACAAACAACCATTTTAACTTCACTGGCCTTTCCTCCACACCCGCTGCCTCAGGACCGAAACCCACGCCTGCCTCAGGGGACAGCCCCTTCGCCCACGGCTCCACGCTCAGCTTCCCCCCACAAGGGAAAAGTAAGTGCCCCCACAGCATGGGGGGGTCTGCTATGTGCCCGCTGCCGTCTTGGCCTAGAAAAGCCGTGCCGGAACGGGGTCTCCATGTGGATTTGGCTGGTCAGCTGATCTGGCACAGCCCTGCCAAGCACTCAGCTAATCCCCGGCATCCTGTGGCTCTCAGCCCGGTACTGGTGAAGCCCCACAGCAGAGCCGGTGTCATTGAGCTGGGGGGGCTGTGCCATGGCTCTTGGGGTGCAAACACCCAGCTTGGTCCTTGCGGGGGGGTCTGGGCAGTTGCCAGGCTGGTCATCCATCTGTCCAGGCGTCGAGAAGTGTTCCCACACACCACTGACCCGGTTCTCTCTCCTCTGGCTCCCTCGCAGGTCTGAATGGGGGCACGAATGTCAATGGCTTCTCTACTGTATCTCACCCCAGCACTTCAGGGACCTTGGCCGCCGGCTCACCGTCTGCTGGCACGCCGCCTCTCCGCACCTACGACTGCCTCTGGGACTACGCGCCGTACCCGCCCGCCAGCGGCCTCAAGGACGGCAACACCCCTGCCCCCCCACTCGCCCCCCTCGGACAGTTCCCCCTCAACGGTGTGGCTGGGGGGTCCCGGCCAACATCCCCTGGACACGGCACCAATTTGCGGGGCGCCGGGCAGGAGTTCTGGAGCAACGGCACCCCTGGCACCATGGGGCTGAACTTCGACTCGCAGGAGCTGTATGACTCCTTCCAGGACCAGAGCTTTGAGCTGATGCAGAACGGGCCGGGGGGATTCTTTGTAGCAGCTCAGCCCTCCCCCATGCTGGGCTCCAGCGCTCAGCCCTTCTCGCTGCCGCCAGAGGAGCCAAGCTCAGGCCAGGGGGACGCCAATGCCACAGCCAAAGAGATCCCCCACACCATGGCAGAGAACGGGGGTGGGCTGGTGGGCAGCATGGAACTGGAGGAGCCGCAGGCAGGTAGGAGCATGGTGTGGGTGGGCAGAGCTCAGGGGTCCTGCAGCCCCAGCAGGTGGGTGGTAGACCCTGAGCCCCTCTGAGTCACCTGTCCCTTGTCCCAGCTGGGGCTTGTCCTGTCACAGCTCTGGGCTGTCCAGGCACAGCCTGTGGTGTCACCGCTGGCAGAGCACCGATCCTGGGGCAGCTGGGTGCCGGGAGGAGCCTGGCACAGGACACCCCAGTGTGGGGATGGATGATGCCCTGGGCAGGGTGGTCGGGCCCTAGGTGCTGTCATTGTCACCTCCTGCTGCTGCAGGGTCAGGTTTTGTTCCATTGTTCCCTTTAGACTTGAAGATCTGTGGCTACAACGGGTCTGCCCCCGGCGCGGTTCCGGAGGGGTCGGTCCTGGCCCCCGGGACAGGCAGCAGCTGCCTGGGGGCTGCATCGCCCATTGCCCCGCGTCTGGAGGACTCCCACATCCTCAGCGGAGACCCCCTGGAGCCCTTCGAGTCCCTGGCCAGAGGTAGGGGGATGCGGGTCAGAGGGCTGCAGGTCAGGGGTCTGGCAGGGTGGCCGTGGTGGTGGTGCCCGTGGGCTCTCGGGCGGGCAGGGGCGGTCCCATATCCCCCCCCAACCCCCGCGGCCTCCCTGGCCCCATCCTTCCTCCCGTCCTTCCCAGCTCCGTGACAAGGCGGTTACTCAGCGCCTGAACTTCCGCGCTGGTGAACATGGAGCCACCGCCACGGCCATTTTGGGCTCCTCCGCTCGGGGAGGGGGCGTGGCTGGGGGGGCCCCANCCGGCCCCAGCTCACCACATGGTACGTGCCACACCAGGGCGGTTCAGTGCCCCCCACAGTGCCCCAGGAGTTGCCCCCAGGTCCAGCTCGGGGAGGGGACACACAGCTGCATCCCCCGGGACAGGCGGGGGCTGCCTGGTGCCATGGGCGGAGCGGGAAGGTGGTCGCGGTGACGTCCATGACCTTGGCTTCACAGACGGCAGCATTGGCCACACGGGGCCAGAGGAGTCGGGGTCCCTGGAGCTCAACCCCCCGCTGGAGGCTGAGTCCCCAGCCCAGTCAGTGGAGGAGGAAGAAGAGGCCACCGACAGCTGCCTGGAGCCTTCGTCCTCGCTAGGAGCAGAAGGCGAGGCTGCCCCACTGAGCACCTCAGCAGCAGGTAATGCCGGGAGCCCCTCGGGCCACCCCCCCAGCCGGTGCCCGAGCCCAGCACCCTCTCCCCTCTCCGCAGGTGACGTGCCCCGCCGGCGCATCGCCACGCAGGAGGAGGTGCGATTCCCCCTGCAGCACGGGTACGTGGCCCCGGCCCCCCACTTGGCCCCCGCTGCCCCCCAGCACGGGCTGAGCCTCTGTGTCACCAGGTGGAGGCGGGAGGTGCGGATCCGGCGAGGGAACCACCGCTGGCAGGGAGAGACCTGGTACTATGGGCCCTGCGGGAAGAGGATGAAGCAGTTCCCAGAGGTGATCAAGGTAAAATCCCCAGGCAGAGCAGGGAGCACTGGGGTCCTGGTCTGTCCCAGAACCCCCAGCCCTGCCAGAGCCTCCCACTGCATCAGACAGACACTGCTCTGAGCCAGGAGCGCTGAGTCCTCCTCATGGCCTTCCTCCTACTCTTCCTCAGTACCTAAACAGGAACGTGGTGCAGGACGTTCGGCGTGAGCACTTCAGCTTCAGCCCCCGCATGCCAGTGGGAGACTTCTATGAAGAGCGGGACACGCCGGAGGTGGGTCTGGGGGTGGCAGAGCCTCCCTCTTACCTCTCCCCAGGCTGTGCCGGGGGGTTGACTGGGTTGGTGCCACAGGGCCTGCAATGGGTGAAGCTGAGCCCCGAGGAGATCCCCTCGCGCATCCAGGCCATCACGGGCAAGCGTGGGCGGCCCCGCAATGCTGAGAAGACCAAACCCAAGGAGCTGCCGCCTGCCAAGCGTGGTCGGGGACGTCCGCCCAAGCCCAAGATGGTTGATCTGCTGAGTAAGACGGATGCACGGCTGCTGAAGAGGCTGGAAGCCCAAGGTACCCCCTCCCATCCCCAGTGCAGCCCCTTGCAGCCTGACTCTGGTGGAACCCCGTCACCACCCTCCCTCTCTGCCCCGCAGAGGTGCTCAGTGATGAGGACAAGCTGAAAATTAGCAAGATCAAGAAGAAGATGAGACGGAAGGTATGAGCATCTGCACAGGTCTTGGCGTGTCACCAGGTCCCCCCTGGGTCTGGGGCTTCTTAGGTACAGGGAGGCGACTGGGTCCCTGAGCTGGTGCTGTCCTTTCCAGGCAAAGAACAAGCAGAAGCAAGACACTAAAACCCCTAGAGCAAAGGAGACCAAGAAGAAAGCCAAGGTGAGTCTGCAGGGTACAGGGGGGTCGGGAAGGGACAGGAGATGGAGCCACTATCCCCACGGGTCTTGGGTTCTGTCCTCAGGCCAAGGAGAAGAAGGGCAAACTAGAGAAGGGCAAGGAGAAAGCACGGGCCAAGGAGAAGAAGGGCAAAGGGGCTCGCAAGGCAGACAAGGGGCTGCTGGCCCAACGGCGGCTGGAGGAGCGGCAGCGGCAGCAGCTCATCCTGGAGGAGATGAAGAAGCCCACAGAGGACATGTGCCTCGGGGACCATCAGGTAGCCGGGGTGCTGGGGGCTTGGTTGGGCCGAGCTGGTAGCCTGCCAGTGCCCTGAGCACCCCTTTGCTCTCCCCTGCAGCCTCTGCCAGCCTTCTCCCGCATCCCGGGCCTCGTCCTGCCCAGCTGCGCCTTCTCCAACTGCCTGACAGTTGTGGAGTTCCTCCAGAGCTATGGCAAGGTCCTGGGCTTTGACCCAGCCAAGGATGTGCCCAGCCTGTGCACGCTGCAGGAGGGGCTGCTGGGAGTGGGCAAAAGTGCAGGCGAGGTGCAGGACCTGCTGGTGCGGCTGCTGCAGGCTGCACTCTATGACCCCGGGCTGCCACCCTATTGTCAGGTGAGCTGGACCCCGAGACCTTACCCCAGCTGGGTTGGGAGTGTCACTGCCCCTGGAGCACAGATTTTGGAGGTGCTGCTCTTGCTGCAATCTCCTGCACCCATCCAGCGTCTCTCCTTGGGGTGCTCCCATCCTGCAGTGGGGACCCAGAGCCATGCAGGGCTCTGCTTGGGACACCCCTGGGCTTGCTCCTGCTTGGGTTCCTGGGCTGGTTTTCTCATCCACGGGGTGCTGGTCTTCTCCCTCTGTTGTTTTTCCCTTCCTGATACACCCCTCTGGAGCAGGAAGGTCTCCTCAACCTCTTCTCTGTCCTGCCCAGTCCCTGAAGATCCTGGGAGAAAAGGTGTCAGAGATCAGCCTGAACCGCGACACCGTCTCCGAGATCCTGCGCTGCTTCCTGACGGCGTACGGCGCAGGCGAGGACCTGTGTGAGGGGCTGAGGACCAAACCCTTCCAGGCACTGCCACCCGAGAAGAAAGCTGCCATCCTGGCCTTCCTGGTCAACGAGTTGAACAGCAGTGCCCTCATCATCAGGTGGGTGCGGGCAGGGGGCGAGTGTGGCAAATGGTCCTGGCCCCTCCAGGCTGTGGGCGCAGCATGGCCGCTGTGGGTTCCTCTCCTTCCTGGGAGAGTCACAGCCACCCCTGTCTCCCTGCAGCGAGATCGACAAGACCCTGGAGAACATGTCCCACTACAGGAAGAACAAGTGGATCATTGAGGGGCGACTGCGCAGGTGGGGGGGGGGTTACCCCCAGCACTCACTGCCTGCTCAGGCTCAGCAGCGCCGTGTGTCTGCTGAATGGGAAGGAGCTACCATGCCAGATGGGACCCCGGGGCTGGGGGTCTTGGGCCACTTTTTTAGGGCTTCAGTGTAAACGTTGTGCCTCAATGTTCCAGGGATCGGGGGGAGGGCGGGGAGCAGCAGGATAGGGGGACAGGCAGCAGATGCTGGTGCTGTGTCTGGGCAGGCTGAAGGTGGCCCTGGCCAAGAGGACCGGCCGGCCCGAGTCGGAGATCACGGGCCTGGAGGACGGGCGGCGCCGACGCAGCTCCCGCCTAACAGAGGAGATGGGTCTGGAGATGGAGGAGGAGGAGGAGAGCCGGGGACGGAAATCCCGCAGGGAGGAGGAGGTGGGTAGCTGTGGGGTTTGCTCAGGGTGGCAGAAGGAGGGATGCCCCCCTTGAGGGTCTCTACCCTGCCCACATCCCTGACGGGTCCCACCCCTTCCTCAGGCTGACGCATCCTTGTCCAGCGTCCCGGAGCTGGAGCGGCAGATCGAGAAGCTGGCCAAGGTGAGGGAGTGGTGGAGGGACGGGGGCTCAGCTCCCCCCGTGGGGCTCAGGGTCCCTCACTGTCCTGCATTCTCCCTACAGAGACAGATGTTCTTCCGCAAGAAGTTGCTCCATTCCTCGCAGATGCTGCGAGCAGCTTCCCTGGGCCAGGACCGGTACCGGCGGCGGTACTGGGTCCTGCCCCACTTGGGAGGCATCTTTGTGGAGGGCACTGAGGGTGAGTGAGGATGACGCTTTTGGGGAGGGGGACCCCATCCAGGAGGAGACCCCATGTCCAACCACCTCCTCCTGTCCCCGCAGCAGCTGACCCCGAGCCCCAGGAGCCCCCTGAGGAGAAGGCGCCTCCTCCTCCGGTGAAGCAGGAGGCGGTGGAGGTGCCCACGTCCACACGGACCAACTGCACAGCCTCGCGCTCCCGTGGTCGCCCTCGGAAGAGCAAAGAGGATCTGTCGGAGCACTGCGGACCCAGACCCCCTCCACCCCTCAATGGGGTCCTGGAGGAGCCAGAGACGCTGGGGCAGAGCCAGCACGACCTCAGCCAGTCTGCCTTCCTCTCCTGGCTGAGCCAGACCCAGTCCTCCCTGCTGAAGGACTCAGTCCTCACCCCGGCCAGCAGCCCTGGCAAGGGGGACGCGGGGATCCTGCCACCCAAGGCTCCATCAGATCCCACAGAGGAGGAAGAGGAGGAGGAGGAGGAGGAGAGTGCCCCAGAGGCTGTGGAAAACCAGGGGCCCTGGTTCAACCTGCTGCCCCAGACACCCTGTGATGACCGAGGCCCTCTGGCTACCTCCTCTGCTGAACCCTCACCACGAGTCTCCACACAGCCCCGTGGCCACCCCCGTGGCGAGCTACCCCGGGGTTCAGCCAGGCAGGTACGTGCTTGGGCTGGCTGGGACTGGGGGGCTGTGCCCAGGATTCCCACCCTTCAGGGACCGTGTAGGGGAAGGTCTCCATGCAGCCAGGGGGAGCAGGGTGGGACCCTTTTCCTGGACATCAGCTACCCAGGGATGGGGAAGGACATCCTTGTGGCTGGGAGCTTGTTTCTGCTGCCCCCAGCCCTCCAGGCTGAGCTGGCAAGAAGCAAAACAGCCACAGGACTGTGTGGGGCTGCAGGGCTGGGGGTGGCCATGCCCGATGCTTGCAACATGCTCCTTCTCCCTAGCTGAACGGTCTCCCCATGGATGACCCTGCGGCTCCCCTCCTCGCTTCCACACCCGTGCCCGCCAGCGCCAGAGCCCCCGGTGCCTGTCCCCGCAGCCGGGGCAGCTTGGAGAAGCTCCAGGACCTGCCGGGGCAGCCCAAGCGCCGAGGGCGTCCCCCCACCAAATTTTTCAAGCAGATTGAACAGAAATATTTGACCCAGCTGACGGAGCAGCCTGTTCCCCCTGGTGAGACCCCAGCCCTGGTGAGACCCCCAGGACTGTGGGGGCTGGTGCCACCAGCACGTGCTGAGTGCTTCTTTGCAGAGATGCAGAGCGGCTGGTGGTGGGTGCAGGACCCCGAGGAGCTGGAGGCGGTGGCCCGTGCCCTGCACCCCCGGGGAATCCGGGAGAAGGCGCTGCACAAGCACCTCACCAAGCACAAGGAGTTCCTGCGGGAGGTCTGCCTGCGCTCCACCACAGGTAAGGGCTGCACACGCGTGTGCCTGAGGCAGGGGGGCTGCTCCTCAGAGCCCCTCCTGAGCCCAATCTGTGCCCCCAGACCCCATCTTCCACCCACGCCCCGAGGTGGCCGGTGCCGCCGTGTCTCAGGAAGCCTTGGCCCGGTGGTCGGTGATGGAGCGAGCCTACGAGACCGACCTCTCAGTCCTGCAGTGGGTGGAGGAGCTGGAGCAGCGCGTGCTGATGGCCGACCTGCAGATCCGGGTGGGTGCCAGCCCAGGCACCACGGTGGCCTTGGCACGGTGACCTCAGCCCCTGCCAACCCTCATCCCTTCTTCCCCCCTCAGGGCTGGACATGCCCCAGCCCCGACTCCACACGGGATGACCTGCAATACTGCGAGCACAAAGTGGAGCCTCTGGAGGACATCACGGTGCGGAGCCGGCGGGACGGGCTGCCCCTGCGCCGGGAGAGCAACAACCCCCTGGACCTGGCAGTGCTGCGGCTGGCGGCACTGGAGCAGAACCTGGAGCGGCGGTACCTGAAGGAGCCGCTCTGGCCCCTGCACGAGGTGGTGGTGGAGAAGGTGGTGCTGAGCAACCCCGAGGAGCTGAGCCTGGGCCCCACTGAGATGTGAGCCCCGTCCCCCACCCCAGTTGTGCTGCCGGGGTGTGAGCAGCTCCAGCTGAGACCCCCTCACCCCCCCTGCAGAGCCTACGAGATCACACCCCGGGTCCGGACGTGGCGGCAGACGCTGGAGCGGTGCCGGAGCGCAGCCCAGGTCTCCCTCTGCATCTACCAGCTGGAGAAGTCCATTGCTTGGGAGAAGTCAGTCAACAGAGTGGTGAGAGCCTGGGGTAGTGGTGACACTCAGGGTGGTGGGGACCCCCTCCCCAGCATGGCTGAGCCGCCCTCCCCACAGACCTGCCTGGTTTGCCGGCGTGGGGACGACGACGAGCACTTGCTGCTGTGTGATGGCTGCGACCGCGGCTGCCACCTGTACTGCCATCGGCCCAAGATGACGGAGGTGCCCGAGGGTGACTGGTTCTGCTCCGTCTGCGTCTCCCGGGTAGGTCTTGGGCCAGCTCCCATCCACCCTCTAACCTCTGGCGCTGGCCTGGGTTCTGGCAGTTACCCCCATCCCCTCCCCAAAGGTGGGGGAGTACCGGGGCCCCATCTCACCCCGACGAGGCAAGAAGTGGAAGCGG
>JAAWXA010000358.1:21602-33434 GCA_038090715.1 Florisuga fusca | reverse complement strand
GTTTCGTAGTTGAAGCCGAAGTGTGAAGAGAGAAGGGGGGGGGAAGAAGAGCCGCCGCTTTCTCCTTTTCTCTTGGAGTTTTTATACATCAGAAGGAGTTCTGTCTTTTCATAAATCACTGGCACATAGACTTGCTAAAGATAACACAGATTTTGCCATCCCAGGAACTTCTCTTTTATTTATTATCATTTTTTCAGTCCTGGTTACCTTGTTAAATTTATTATCTTTGTCTGGACGTGTACCAGGAGACAACCTGATAAGCAGTCTTATCTTAGGAGCTTGTCAAGCATGATATAAAACAGAAGCCAATTAAGTTTGGGGAAAAAATCTGTTAATTGAGAATATGTTTGGTATATTTTAAAAAGAGCATAAAAAATAAATACTGATTCGAGAGACATATTTTGTATTTTCAAGGTGTTTACATCAGTCCCTAATACTTCTCAGTCTCTCCACCTCCTCCTTGAGCTCTGCCACCATGCATAGCAAGTCATTGACCTGCTCGCATCGCACACAGACCCCACTCACACTGTCCTCAGATACTAGCACTAGGCTCAAACACTCTGTGCAGCCAGAGGCCTGGACAGCTACATCCATCTTGGTGTTCCTCTTAAGAGGTTCTGCCTGTGTGGACACCCTTTGTCTTCACAGCAACAGCTTTCGCTTTTTTGGAAACCATTGCTGGCTGTGCCCCTCCTGCTTGCCTTGCCTGCGCCAACTGCCTCGCTAACTGCCGTGCCACGTTCCTGTTTGCCTGCTCCTGTTCACTGCGCTCCGGGTCGCTGGCACTCCCGACAGTCTCTTAAATCCCTCGTGGCGGGGCTGTGTGCCGCCCCCTTATCAGCTGATTGGCCTCACCGGAGCAGGTTCCCAACAGCCATCCAAACAGGACCAGAGATAAAGAATGTGCTCTACACTGCAGCAGGGGATGATGCTCTTACCTGGAGCCGCTGGCATAAAACAGTAACAGAGATTCGAGGACGTCACCTAGGAATCTGTAGGCAAGGTTAGAGAGGCTCAGAGACCAATTACACTTCCACAGAAAGACATATTGGCTTCCTATGAAGGAGTTAGAGCTGCTTCAGAAGTCATTGGCATTGAGGCACAGCTCCTCCTGGTACCATGACTACCAGTCTTGTCCTGGATGTACAAGTAGAAGGTACCATCCACCCATCATGCCACTAATGCTACCTGGAGTAAGTGGATTGCCCTCATAACACAGAGAAAACAAATAGTGAGCCCCAATTTCTTGGACATTGTGGAAGTAATCACAAATTGTCCAGAAGGCAGAGCGTTTTGGATGCCACCAGAAAAAGCAGTGACTTGTTCCAAGGACACCCCCCCATATAAAGACCTCTAATATCAGGACAAACACTATGCTCTTTTCACCTATGGATCCCGTCTTCTAGTAGGAAACCAGCAGTGATAGAAAGCTGCAGTATGGAGCCCTCCTTGACAGGATGAAGAAGTGAAGGAGGGAGAGAGTGAATCAAGCCAATTTGCAGAGGTCAATGCCATCCATATTGCCCTAGGACTTTCTAAGTGAGAGAAATGGCCGATACTTTACCTGTACACCGATTCCTGGATGGTAGCTAATGCTTTATGGGGGTGGCTGAAAAAGTGGAAAGAGGATAAGCGTCAGCGGAAGGGGAAAACAGTTTGGGCAGCTGACCTCCTTTTAGGAGTGGTCAAGGGGAAAATGATGGCTACAAGGAAATTAATGTCAATGACTTTCTGCTTGGCATCTGTGCCTTCTTGATTTCCCTTTTTTTTAATGTAGCTTAAGGATACAAGGCACCACAAAGGGTACCGGCGTCATGTTAAAAGTGGATCCTGCAGCCTCAAAGTGCTGAACAGAATTCATATTAATGAACAGCATTCATATTAATACTCTTCTTTTGGGAAGCCCTGCCTCCTTGGTTTCTTTTTTTTTTTTGGAAGTGCAACTTTAATAATCAGGGTCCTACTACTAGTGTCAGTTTCAGGTTACAAGGAAAGCCAGCATGTTCAAAGTGATTATAGATTTTAAATGTGATCTGTTGGGAAAAGCTACCTAGTACAACAGTCATGTCAAGCCCCTTCTTTTTGGGAGCTGTGCCTTCTTGGTTTCCCTTTCGTAATATTGGCTTAAAAAAATAAGACACTACAAAGACTGGCATCTTCGAGTTACAAGGAAAGCCCACGGCCCCAAAATGCTTGAATCTGAAAACAGTGTTCCAGAGTAAAATAATGACCAGAACAGCGTTCATGACAAGCTCCTTCTGTTTCTGACATCTTCCTGCTTGGTTTCTCTTGTAACTGTGGCTTAAAGAAACAAGGAGCTACAAATGTTCACATTTTCAGGTTACAAGGAGTGCCAACACCCTCAAAGATTTGAAGCTTTCATCAGTGTTCCAGAGGACTGTAATGGCCAAAAGAGCATTCCTGCAAAACTCTGCTGTTTGTGATCTCTGCTTCCTTGATTTTTCTTTTGTTAATTGTGACTTCAGGAAACGAGGATCTACAAATGTGGGAGGTTTAGTTTACAAGGGAAGAATAGAGGCCCAAAGTGCTTAGTTCTTTGAACAGTATTCCAGAAATGGCCAGAAATTGTTCTGGTAAAGACCCTTCTTTTTTTGAGCTCTGCCTGCTTCTTTTGCCTTCTGGAAAGCACCTAAAGGAAACAAGGGGTTCTACTTTCAGGGTACTAGGGAAGCCCATAGCCCTAAAGTGCTTATGACTATGAACAGTGTTCCGATGCAGAAATTTGAAACTTTAGTATGTTATTTTATTATAGAAAGGTATTGAAGTAAAACTCTGCTTTGTCCTCTGGTATGAATGATGAACCAATATCAGCCAGTATCCTGTAGATCTAAATAACAGTTGGTTAGCCTTGCTTGCCCTGGCTGACACCAAAGAATGGGATGTTGCTAGGAACAATGTGGCCAGGCAGGAGACCTCTGATTCATTCCAAGGACTAATAACAGGTGCTGCTGCTGAGCTTTGAGAAAACCCTGATAAGGTTAGAGAAAAGCTAGACTCGCAGTTCTGATTTACTGAATCGGCATTTCTTGCCTAAGCAAAAAAAATTCGTAGTCTGGGGTTAAAAGTACATTGTGACTGCTAGCTTTCCTCTAGGAGATCCATGTAAACCCCTGCCCATAATTATCAGAGTAGAGTGCACATGTGGAGATGGATACAGATTTATGGTGATAGCTGATTTTAATAACCTCTCTTCTTGTATGCACATGCATGCTTCTGTGCTACATATGTATAACTTTGGGTAAAAAATTGTTGCTTGCCTTTAGCTGCAGTGTGAGAGCTTGGGAAGCAGCTATCCCCCTAGCACCCAGCGCTGTAATAAATATAGCTGCTTTATAACCTTTCATGAGTTGTCAAGTTTATTTCTGCATGTGAATTTGGCAACCTAGTTGGGACAAGCTCTGCCAGGATGCAGGACTGGCTGAGAGGGGGATTCCTTTGAAGTGTAAGGTGTGTGAAATTACTGAAAGTCTATGTACGCTTCTCCTTTCATCCTGGGAATGAATGTTATCTGGTGTAAGATCTGAAATGTAGAAATTGTGAAAAGGTTTTATTACTGGGAATTGGGTTTCACTTGCCCTAAGTGTAAACTTCGGTCTAACTGGGACAATCGATGGTCAAAGGCCACAGTTGTAAAATTTTTTTGTGGGTTTGTGTAAGGATTGGTTAAGATGTTATGAGCACAGCAACTCTGCAAAGACCTTGGAGCAAAAGCAATCATTGTTTGATCCCTAACAAGCAGTGGGACAAGAGCTTCATAAAGAGAGCAGACATGCTTTGTGCTGATGAGAACAATAATTTTGTCTGCACAGAAGAAATTGAAAAATTACAATAAATCTGTGGACGAATACAAGAGAACATTCGGGAGGGGGGATCTTGGGGGAGGCTTGGCTTTTAAAATGCATCTTGTGAGTTAATAAACTTTGATTCAGATTTTCTCAGGGAATCTGGGTCTGTGCCTTAATACGCCACAGGTTTGGAGGTGAACAAAGTGAGTGTGTATTGCATTGAGAATGATAGCTGTGATCCTCTTTATGGGATAGGCAGTGCAAAAAACAACATGGTTGTAGGATTTAGTGATTATGATTTTTGTCACTGGGATTGTGGTTATTTTGTGCTAGAAAAGTAGGACCGACCTCTATTGGGGGTACTTAAAGAAAATTTGGTGTGGAACATCAACTGTTGCTTTCTTCAGCATCCAAAACCTGAAAACTGCAAACTGAAATTGCAAATAAGAAAAGCATTCTAGGTGTCTGGAGGAATCTACACAAGTTAAGCTTTACTATGGCTCTCAGAGAAAGAAAATTCATTAGAATCCCAAACAAAGTCTGTGTAGCCATCCTAATGACAACGGGGCGCTAATGTTCTGTAATTGCAAAATAAAAGGCATCATAGTAGACAGCCCTACAGTGAAAATTACTGTTTGCTAAAGATATCTGTGCTTCTACCCTCAGTACAACAATACCATCTGCCATCTGCCGCAAGACAGGCACTGACAGGGTGGTAGCAGACTTAAAGGAAAATGTATTATCGCTAGTGTGGACTTTTCCTGTGACTGTCCAGTCTGGGCAGTTAAAGTGCCAAATGGACAGAGGAAGCTTACAATTGATCACAGGTGACTGAAGGTCTCCACCCAACCTTTAACTGTGGGGTTTTTCCATTCAGGCAGACATGTACTGAACAAGCTGCATTCAGGAATGTTTTGAAGAACTGACCTTGCAGGAAAGAATAACACCGGTACTGGCTTTGGAGAAAAACAAGATAATAAAAGTAACGGCAATAACAACTATTTTAAAATCAGGACAGCCCTTTGTAGGCATGGACAATAGCCTTTAGCCAATTAGTTTATAAGTTAATATCAGGTTCAAACCGTGTTAACCAATAATGTAATGCCATGTTTGTAACACTGATAAGAGAAAAGTATATATTCTGCGCTATCCGGTTAATAAACGAGATTTTCCTTCAACCACATTGGTCGTTTTATGGAGAACTCCAAGCCCGTACTGCAACATTTAACCACTACAGTAGGTGCTGTATGTGGATGCTCTTTATGTTGTGAGAGTGGTATTAAGGAGGATTAAAACTAGTAAGAAAGACTGTCATAAGTCGGTGAAAAGGGTTGAGGATGTGGGAGATGTGCAGCTGGGAGTATCCTCAGCTCCCCCTCCCCTCTGCAAGGGGAGTGAAAGTGGGGAGCTAGCAGGCAATCAAAGGAAATGGATTTCAGTCTGTCTGCAGGGAGGAGACAAGCACTCGAGGTGGAGGGACAGTTTGTTTATGTGCATGTCCCTTTTACAGAGTCAGAAAGTTTAAAAAGGGGAACAGAATTATGCACACGGTGGTATTAACCTGGTTAGAAAATGCAATCGCTGGAACTTTAAATTGGTGCAATAAGTCAGGGACCTAGGAAGCCCCTGGAAAGGGGTCAATGTGCTTGGTGTAAACAGAGAGGGCACTGGAAGAGGGAATGTCCAGAAAGAAGAAGAGGAAAGGAAAGCTATGGGCCCACATCAAGGAAGATTGATGGGGACCTGGTGGGGGTTTACCCTAGGGGATCTGCTGTTTATGATAAAGCTAGGGGACCAAGAAAAAGAAGTAGAATTTTTGAAAGATAGAGGAGCTACATTTCCAATTTTAAATCAAGCACTAACACCAATGGGAAATGATGTTGTAGGGGTCAAGGGAGCCGCTGGCCAAAGTGAATAGGCGTACTTTTTAAAACCTCTGAAATTCCAATTGGTCAAATTATTAGGAATACAAAGAATTTTATGCATGCCAAATGTGCCCAAACTGGAACTCAACCTCTTAAGATTAGGCTATACCCATTAAAACTGCAAGATAGAACGGGTATAAAATCATCAAATGATCAGTTTATCCAATATGGATTACTAACCGAATGTGAGTCAGAATATAACACCTCCGTTCTCCCAGTCAAAAGCCATATTGGAGTTATAGAATAGTACAGGACCTCAGAACTATTAATAAAATTGTTGAGGACATCTATTCAGTAACAGCTAATCCCTATACCTTATTAATTAATTTAGTACCTGAATTGGCTCAGTATACCATGCTGGACGTAAAGGTTTCCTTCTTTTGCCTGCCTCTAAGTCTGGAAAGTCAAATACTGTTTGCCTTTGAATGGGAAAACTCATAATGTAGAAGGAAGACACAACTCACATGTCCTGTATTACAGTGGGAACGCCCCTCTGAAAGAAGGGTAGTACTACAGTATGTAGATGACCTATTAATAGACATTGAAATGAAGGAGTTATATATGATGAGGATGATAAGTCTGTTAAAGTACCTTGGACTAAATGGCTATTAAGTCTCTCCACAGAAAGCCCAAGTGGTCCAACAAGTGATATATTGTCCTGGTTTGGGCCAGGATAAAGGTGATTTTCTGGTTTGTACTATTGCTTTCAGTCTCTTATAAGTAGTTGCACTTGCTGAAATTAACAGCAAGTTTCTCAGACAGTGTCTGCTTCTAGGACTGATAACACAATGTTTACAGTTACTGCCAGAGACTGGTATGCAGAACCAAGGACACTGCTCAGCTCTGAGGAACATTTAACCCTCCAGAAGGAATAAAGAGGTCCCACCTGAACCCCTCCTTTGGGGAGGACCGGACAAGATAGATGCCAGAATTGACCAAACAGAGTATTCCATCCCGTACACATCATACTCAGTATAAATTTGAGGGATCACAAGGGTCAAACCCCTTCCTGCTCTTCCTGCCCTTCCTGCTTCCCTTCTTTGCCTGTTCCCTGTTTTGCTTCGGCATCCTGGGAGGATTCCGTCCGTTCGTCTGCCTGTGGTCCTGATCCATGCCAGCCTGAATCTGTGTGTTCCTGCCTCCAGCTCCCAACTGCTGCTGACTCCAGGAGGCCAGCCTGGACTTTCCCTGCAGCCTCGGTGGTGACGTGAGAGTTATTAACGTGAGAGTTACATGCATAAGCATTCGAATTAGCGTATGGTAGCTTGAAACCTCTATACAACTGTTAAACAAGTCAGGCAACAATGTGAAGTTTGTCTACAAAATAATCCTCCAACGAGTCATAGAACCCCATAAGGACAAATTGGAAGAGAAAATCACCCAGGGCAACAATGGCAAATTGGTTTTTTGGAACTCCCAAGAAAAGAGGCATTCTGATACCTTTTGATTATGACAGACACCTTTTCAGGATGGCCAGAGGCATTCCCTTGTCATACCAATAACGCCACAGAAGTAACCGAGGCATTGTTACAGGAAATAATACCAAGTTTTGGGGTACGAGCAATTATGTCCTCAGATAGAAGATCACATTTTATTGCTAAAACTGTTCAGCAAGTTAGCAAGATCTTGGAGACAGACTGGCAATTACATTCCCCATAAAGGCAACAAGCAAGTGGTCAAGTAGAGAAAATGAATCATTTGATTAAATTACAGATTGTAAAGTTAGGCCAAGAGGATGGACTATGCTGGCCGAAATCATTACGCTTGTCACTCTTGAGGATTCGAATTAAACCTAAAGCCAAGGAATCATAAAATCACAAAATTAGACGGGTTTGAAAGGACCTCTGAAATCATCTAGTCCAACCCTTGACCCACTTCCTCAGTGGCTACTAGACCATGGCACTGAGTGCCACATTCAGTTTCTTCTTAAAAACTTACAGGGATGCAGAATCCAACACCTCCCTGGGCAGCCCATTCTGATGCCTGATTACCCTCTCTGTATGTTGTGGAATGTCGTAGAATGCCCTGGAATCGGGGTGTGCACAATTCCATGTCTGTGTATAAAATCCCTTATCTAAGGCCAATAACATTGACCCTTACTGCTGACCTTACACAGCTGGGATTCGTTCTCTATAGGTAAACACACTGGATGTCCAGTAATAAGTTATGTTGGTGCGAGGTGGCTGGGGGGTGTGTTCACACGACCACTATATAAGCATTGTAACTGCGCAATAAAGTTAGAAGCTTGTTTATCAATCATATTGATTGTACGAGTCTTCCCCTGTGCCGCCTCTATATCTGTAAAGGATTTCTTCCTAATATCTAACCTAAACCTCCCCTGTAAGAGCTTAAGATCATGCCTTCTTGTCCTACTGATAGCTGCCCAGAAGAGACTGATCCCCATCTGGCTACAACCTCCTCTTATGTAGTTGTAGAGAGTGATGAGGTCTCCTCTCCAGACTAAACAACCCCAGCTCCCTCATCCATTCCTCATACAACTTGTGCTCGAGTCCATTCACCAGCCTTGTTGCTCTTCTCTGGACCTGCTCCAGGACCTCAATATCCTTCCTGAACTGAGGGGCCCAGAACTGAACACCGTACTCGAGGTGTGGCCTCACCAGCACTGAGTACAGGGGAAGAATCACCTCCTTGGACCTGCTGGCCATGCTGTTCCTGATACAGGCCAGGATGCCATTGGCCTTCTTGGCCACCTGGGCACACTGTTGGCTCATGTCCAGCTTCCTGTTAATCCAGACTCCCAGGTCCCTTTCTGCCTGGCTGCTCTCCAGCCACTCTGTGTCCAGCCTGTAGCGCTGCATGGAGTTGTTGTGGCCAAAGTGCAGGACCCGGCACTTGGCCGTGTTGAACCTCATCCCATTGGAATCAGCCCTCCTCTCCAGTCTGTCCAGGTCCCTCTGCAGAGCCCTCCTGCCTTCCATCTGATCGACACTGCCCCCCAACTTACCGTTGTCTGCAAATTTGCTAATGGTGGACTCAATCCCCTCATCTAAATCATCTCTGAAGATATTAAAAATAACTGTACCAACATGGATCCTTGGGGGACACCACTAGTGACCAGCCGCCAATTGGATGCAGCACCGTTCACCACCAGTCTCTGAGCACAGTGCTCCAGCCAGTTCCTAACCCAGCACAAAGTGCCCCTGTCTAAGCTGTGGGCTGACAGATTTTTCAGAAGAATGCTATGGGAGATGGTGTGAAAGGCTTTTCTCAAGTCCAGGTTGACTACAACCACAGCCTTCCCCTCATCCACCAGGCGGGTCACCTGATCATAAAAGGAGATCAGGTTGGTCAGACAGGACCTGCCCTTCCTAAACCCGTGCTGGCTCAGTCTGATCCTTTGTCCATCCTGTAGGTGCTGTGTGATTGCCCCAGGGATGATCTGCTCCATAACCTTGCCTGGCACTGAGGTCAAGTTGACAGGCCTGTTGTTTTCTGGGTCCTCCTTCTAACCCTTTTTGTGGATTGGTGTGACATTTGCCAACTTCCAAGCACCTGGGACGTCCCCAGAGAGCCAGGACTCACTCCAGGACATCACTCTCCAGTGATGGACAGAAGTTGGTGAGGTCTTCCGCCAGCTCCCACATTACCCTGGGGTGGATCCCGTCTGGTCCTATAGACTTGTGAGGATCCAAGTGGCTCAACAGGTCACTAACTGTTCTCTCCAGGATTACGGAGGGACTATTCAGCTTCTTATTTCTTTCTACAAGCTCCAGAAGCTGCTGTCCTCAGGAGGACCTGTCTTACTGTTGAAAACTGAGGTAAAGAAGGTGTTAAATACCTCAGCCTTTTCCTCATCTTTGATAACTATGTTCACCCCATGTCCAAAAAAGAATGGAGGTTTTCCTTGCCCCTTCCTTTTGCTACTGATGCATCTGTCAAAAGATTTTTTGTTATCCTTTACAGAAGTGGAGAGATTAAGTTAAAATCGTGCCTTTGTCTCTCTCATTTTCTTTCTACATGACTGTTACGATCCGTGCTATTATTTTATATTTTGATTTTGAGGAAAAATCAGCCACTACTCATAGACCTTGCATGAATTTACAAAAATAACAGGCTTTATGATTTAAACAAATTACAAAGATTTATTTTAGGGAAAGGAGACAATAACACCACTTTTAAGAGGAGAGAATTTACACAAATCAGTCACTTGGAGAGGGAATGGTTAAGAAAAGAAAAGAAAACAAGGGAGCAATCAAGTTGTATCACCGTCCTGCCGGTCTTGGCCTCTGGCTGGAGTGGGGGGGGGGGCGTAGGACCCGTCGTTCCTGCCTGGTTGATGTCCTTGGAAAGAAGAGCCGCGCTTCTCCTTTTCTCTTGGATTTTTAATATAGCAAAAAAGGGTTCTGTCTTTTGCATAAATGACTGGCACACACTTGCCAAAGATGACACAGGCTTTTTCCATCCCAAGAATTTATCCTTATCTTTCAGTCTTTTCTGTCCTGCTAATTTCATTTCCTTTTGTCTGGACCATGCACCAGGAGGTGACCTGATATGCACTGTTATCTTTAGGTGTCTGTCAGGTATAGTGAGGTAAAGATCTGTTAATTGAGAGTATGTTTGGTATAATTTAAAAGAGCAGAGAGAAGAAAAAAAAAAAGATTCGAGAGACATATTTCGTATTTTTAAAGCGTTTACATCAATGACCTAACTATATTCCTAAACTCTCCCTGAGAAGCCAGCTTTGTTTTTCCATAGTTTTAAAGCTCTCTTTTCTAAACCTAATTTTCTCCAAAATCTCCCTGTTCAGCCAGTCCGGTCGTCTTCCCTACTGACTTGCCTTTGTGCACTTTGTGACAGCCTGCTCCTGTGCATTAAAGACTTGCTTCTTGAAGTATTCCTATCCCTCCTGGACCCCTTTGTTTTCAGGAGTTGTTTCCCAGGGTACACTCTGAACTAGTCTTCTGAATAGGCCAAAATCTGCCCTCTGGAAGTCCAGCGCAGAGATTTTATTGATAGCCCTCCTTTCATCCCTTAATACTGAAAACTCTATTATTTCATGGTCACTGTGCCCCAGACGGCCTGTGAGCACTACATCTCCCACCAGCCTCTCTATGTTTGTGAACAGAAGATCTAGCAGGGCTCCATCCCTGGTAGGCTCATTTACCAGCTGGAGCAGGAAATTATCCTCTTTATTCTCTAGCAATCTCCTAGATTGCCTCTTCTCTGCTGTGTGGTGTGGAGAGGCACCTCAAGAATTTGAGAGACCTGAGAGCTAGTGAAAAAGCATGGTCCCACGATACAAAGCAAGGCCCACCAGAGATAGTGTGAAGGCAAGGCCTACTGCCAGAAAAATAAAGATGAGGCAAGGCTCATCATCAGAATAGATAGCAAGGAATTTGGAGGACACCTGCTATGAACAAAGAGATATTTTATTCTATCAACTCTTGGCTTTTCCCCGGATGTTCTCTTGTGGGAAAGTGCTATAAGAAATGTCTGTAGCTAGCAAGAACATGGTCTTTGTTTATTATATCTTGGTTTTAAAACAATCCACATTATCTTGATGCCATGTTTACTCTGCACAATAAAAGACCACTGCTGATGAATAAAGTAAGACATATTACCACCAGGTATATGTCTCGCCCGGCCTCAACTTTTTTCTCCTCTCTAATTTTTTCTCACTGCGTTCGCAGGAGTATGGAGTTCCTGGCAGACATTCATTAGGTTAAAGTCGCCCACGAGAACAAGGGTTTTGAGACATCTGCCAGCTGCCTGGAGAACAATTCATCACTCATCATCCTGGTTGGGTAGTCTGTAACAGACTCTCACCAGGATATCAGAAAACCTTGAAATCCTTTTTAGTCACCCTGGTACTTCTTCCATTAATGTCATTGCTGCCAGCCTGGAATATCAACAGTGGATAATAACCTGAGGGCTGAAATAGCTCAGGGAGTCTCCTACTAAGATCCTTCACCCATGCCCTGGTGTTGCAAGTAGGGTACAGCCTTTATGGTTCTCTGACTGAGAATCAAAGGCAGATAAGAAGGAATGTGCTAAGAAGAGGGAACATGAAGAGAAGTAAACTTTCATTGAAGATAAAGGGTTGAAATATTATGCACGTAAAAGGGTCACAAAGATGCTCA
>JAAWXA010000357.1:22783-33479 GCA_038090715.1 Florisuga fusca | reverse complement strand
CTTGTTCTCCAGACCCTTCACTAGCTTGGTTGCCCTTCTCCGAACTCTCTCCAGCATCTCAATGTCTTTCTTGTATCAAGGAGCCCAGAAGTGAACACAGTTCTCAAGGTGCAGTCTCACCAGTGGTGAGTACAGGGGCACCTGTAAACCTTCTCCCAAAGTGCCACATCTGCCCATTTTTTTGAACACTCCCAGGGACAGCGACTCCACCATCTCCCTGGGCATCCTGTTCCAATGCTTCACCACTCTTTTGGTGAATAAATTCTTCCTAATATCCAATCTGAACCTCCCCTGGCACAACTTGGACCCATTTCCTCTTGTCCTATCACTAGTCACTAGTGAGAAGAGGCCAGCATCCACCTCACTACAACCTCCTTTCAGGTAGTATTAGAGAGCAATAATATCTCCCCTCAGCCTCCTCTTCTTCAGGCTGAAAAGCCCCAGCTTCCTCAGCCTCTCCTCAAAAGACCTGTTCTTCAGACCCCTGAGTGATACCAAGATGTAGTGAAGAGACGCAGGGGGAAGGGCCAAAACTTAAGTAGAACTGAAATTGACCAATGTGGTTAAAGACAACAAGAAGAGGGGTTTTTTTCAGTATATCAATAGAAAAAGGAAGACTAGAGAAAATGTAGGCCTGCTGATGAATGAGGTGGGCACCCTAGTGGCAGAAGACAGAGAAGGTGGAGTTGCTGAATGCCTTCTTTGCTTTGGTCTTTACTGCTAAAGACGGCCTTTATGAATCCCAGATCCTGGAGGTACGGAAAAAGTCCTGGAGAGAGGAAAACTCCCTCAGTAGACCAAGTTAGAGACCACTTGGCCAAACTGAACATCCAGAAGTCCGTGAGCCCCGATGGGGTACACCCATGAGTGCTGAGAAAACTGGCAGATAATATTGCTGGGCCACTCTCCATCAACTTTGAAAGGTCATGGAGAACAGGAGAGGTGCCTGAAGACTGGAGGAAGGCAAATATCACTCCAGTCTTCAAAAAGGGCAAGAAGGATGACCCAGGAAACTACAGACCTCTTAGTGTCACCTCCATCCCTGGAAAGGTGATGGAACAAATCATTCTGGATATCATCTCTAAACACATGGAAGAAAAGAAAGTTATTGGGAGTGGTCAACATGGATTCACCAAGGATAAATCATTCTTGACCAATCTGTTAGCCTTCTATGATTTCATAAATGGCTAGTTAGATGAGGGGAGAGCAGCAGATATAATCTACCTTGACTTCAGCAAGGCTTTTGACACTGTCTCCCATAACATCCTCATTAAGAAATTCAGGAAGTGGAGGTTAGATGAGTGGACAGTGAGGTGGATTGAGATCTGGTTGAGTGACAGAGCTCAGAGGGTCATGATCAATGGTGCAGGGTCAAGTTGAAGGCCTGTAGCCAGGAACACACAGATTCAGGCTGGCACGGATCAGAACCACAGGCAGACGAACAGACGGAATCCTCCCAGGATGCCGAAGCAAAACAGGGAACAGGCGAAGGAAGAGCAGGAAGAAGGGCAGGAAGGTGTTTTGTTGTGGAATGCCGTAGAATGCCCTGGAATCGGGGTGTGCACAATTCCATGTCTGTGTATAAAATCCCTTATCTAAGGCCAATTACATCGGCCCTTACTGCTGACCTTACACAGCTGGGATTCGTTCTCTATAGGTAAACACACTGGGTGTCCAGTAATAAGTTATGTTGGTGCGAGGTGGCTGGGGGGTGTGTTCACACGACCACTATATAAGAATTGTAACTGCGCAATAAAGTCAGAAGCTTGCTTATCAATCATATTGATTGTGCGAGACTTCTCCTCGTCCGCTTCTACAGTGTTTGACCCTTGTGATCCCTCAAATTTATACTGAGTATGACGTGTATGGGATGGAATACTCTGTTTGGTCAGTTCTGGCGTCTATCTGTCCGGTCCTGCCCAAAGGAGGGTTTCAGGTGGGACCTCTTTGCTCCTTCTGCAGGGTAAAATTTTTCCTCAGAGCCGAGCAGTGTCCTTGGTTCTGCATACCAGTCTCTAGCAGTAACTGTAAACATCCAGTGTTATCAGTCCTAGAAGCAGACACTGTCTGAGAAACTTGCTGTTAATTTCAGCAAGTGCAACTACTTTCAAGAAACTTAGCTGAAAGCAAAAATACAAACCAGAAAATCACCTACCTAAGTCAATTTCTAAGTCAGACGGTCATGTCAGTTCAAGTTGTACCTGATCTTGATTGTTCCCCACTCAATCAGTTCATCATCCTTCCCCAGGTGAAGCTCCATCAATTACAGGTGGTCCCTGATGTAGAGAGCAACACCACCTCCCCTCCTACCCTGCCTGTTCTTCCTAAAGAGCTTGAACCCATCTATCCCTACATTCCAGTTATGGGAATCATCCCACCAAGTTTCAGTAATAGCCACTATGTCACAGCTTTCCAGAAGCACAATGGCCCTTAATTCATCCTGTTTGTTGCCCGAGCTGTATGCATTTGTATAGAGGCATTTCAGCTGAGCTGTCCATGACACCTTTTTAGGTGAATATACATTGATTCCTCTGGGGTGCATCCTCCCCAGCTTGCCTCAGCGTGGCGTATTAAGGCATGGACCTAGATTTACTGAGACAATCTGAACCAAACTTTATTAACTTGCAAGCTGCATTTTATAGCCAAGCCTCCCCCCCGTGCTCCCATCCCCTATGTTTTCTTGTTTCTTCAACAACTTTCTTGTAATATTCCAACTTCTTCTGTGCAGACAAAATTATTGTTCTTATCAGTGTAAAGCATGTCTGCTCTCTTTATCAAACATAGCTCAGCTCCTCTCCCATGGCTTGTTAGGGATCGAAGGCTCATTGGTTAAGCTCCAAGGTCTTCACAGAGTTGCCATTCTCATAACATCTTCACCAGTTCCCACATCTCCCCCTTCTTTGTTTTGCAAGTTTGTCAGCATGACCTTCTTCAGGGCTCAGGCGATAAGAGTTTTCATAACTTTAACTATAGATGAAGTACCAGCTAAAAGACAAAAATTAATAACACAAAACCTCTTAGCGCAATGATCTTTTTCAACCAAGTTCTTAAATTAGGAAATAACACTGCAAAATGGTTCCAGTCATCTTCAACCTTAAGTTTTTATGTGAGGTCAATGTTTGAATACTTTTATGCACTCATTCAGAATGATCAGAGGTTCATACAGCATAAGCCATCAAAATCCTCACAGCCATGCCCATGTGCAAAGAGTAAGAAATCAATGGCTGCATGATTTTGTGAAGTAGCATGTCTTTTTGAATCTACATCAAGCAACAAAGCAGAAAGAGATTTAGATGTTGCATTAGTTTGCTTGGCAAGACAACATCCTAAGCGATTTAAAGTTGTTAGAGCTTGTGCGGCAGTAACTCCAGGAGTAACAAGTGAAGCAGTGGTAACTTCAGCAGGATTCCAAAAGGTAACTGTATCCTTACAGTAAGCCTGAAAAGTGTGGAAAGATGGCTTTGCCCTGCAGAAATAGTGAATTCACGTATAGTTTAAAAACATAAAAATATTTGGCATTAAGAGAGTCAAACCACCTAAGCTGCAAGGTCCTCCTCTCAGATGAGAAGGAATATAAGGCCACACACTGCAGATCAGAAAGATACCTCTAGGTAAAACACTAGGGGTGCTAGAAGAGTGAGAAATTTTAGTCGAAGTGTAGTTACACCACACAATTGTATTTCTGTATATAAGAAACAATGAATTCTGTACTAAGAATTGACTTTTGCCTGTATAATAAAAAAACAAACAATAATTCATTTTAACTGAAGCTAACAAATCAATTTCCTGGGGCTCCATTGTGATAGAAAGCAGATGGGGTGCTCAAAAATCCCAGGTATCAGTAGGTTTACCATGCTTAAAAGAGAAGGGGGACTGGGGCTAGAGCACAGTCCAGTCCGGTCGTCTATCAGACTGTTGCAAGTAGGATCAAAGGCAGATAAGAAGGAATGTGCTAAGAAGAGAGAACATGAAGAGAAGTAAACTGTCATTGAAGATAAAGGGTTGAAATGTTATGCACGTAAAAAGGGNGGCGGGAGTGGATCAAGGGTTGGACTTGATGATCTCTGAGGTCCCTTCCTACCCAGCCAATTCTATGATTCTGTGATTCCATGGGGACAGGTACAGGGTTGGCTTCAGTTGGGTGGGAGGTGTTCCTTCCCATGCATTCAGGGGGTTGGAATAAGATGATCTTTAACCCTTTCAACCCAACCCATTCCATGATTCTATGATTCTGTGACATGGTCCCAGACAGTTCCAGGCCTGGGCTCTCCACAGCACCACCAGGGCTTTGTGATGGGGTAGGTGCAGTTTCTCAGCTGTTCCCTTTCCAGATGAGACCCAGGCCCGATGAGGAGCCATGACAGCATCTTCATATTCTCCTGCTGTTTTAATCACATCACCCACAGTTGGTTCCATTTCTCCAGGAACCCATAACATGACTGAGAGTGTATGGTTAAATGGGGATGGTGCAGCATGCACAAACCTTTGCCTCACAGGCTTAGGGCATGGCATGTGATAAAGATCTACAGTCTCATCACTGGTATAGATCACATCTTGTACAGACAATTCTTCCAGATCCCTGATAGGTTTTCCACGTGTGGCTTCTTTGACCTGTGGGCAGTCTATTTCCTCTTTATAGGGATATTTCCGATGTGTATGAAATGTGTATCCTATGTGTGAAAAAACACTGTACCTCATACTACACTGTTGAAGACCATATCACAACTATGTTTTTAAGCAGCTCTTACCAAGAATGAACCACAGAGCAAAACTAATCCTAGCTAAAAAGCCACAATCACATACCCTGAGTACCAAAGGTACAGCATGATTGGTTTAATTTACAACCCTCTGAAATTTTCTAAGTAAATATTTCGATTGCCGCTCACCAGAACCATCTGGGTATCCTCCCACTGAAGTCAAAATTGAAATTATTCATATAAATGCGTTGAAATTTCAACTGGGCTCGAGATAATTAGCTTAATCCCCACGTTGGGCACCAATAAATCTGTCAGGGTTTAACGCTGGGCCGGCAATTAACCCAATGACAGAAGCTCTCTATTAATCCCCCTCCCCACCCTGATAAAGAAAGGAGAGAGAATAAGAGAGACACTTATGGGTTGGAAACTAAACTACACACCTGTAATGAAACAGTAATGATAAAAAGGAATAATTCCTAAATACATGCAAATATATGGAAAAATGGTGCCATGTTCCTCCCCCCTCACCCCTAATAACTCCGACATCACCACAGAGGCTTCAGGGCAGCCCTGGGAAAGTCCAGGCTGGACTCCTGGGGTCAGCAGGCCTGGTTTAATCCCAGATCAGTTTTAGTGGTGATGGTGGGGTGATCATTGCTATCTTGAGTTCCTCCCTCCTTGTCCTTCAGTTTAAAGCCTTTTTAAAGCAGTTTAAAGAAGGAGCTGCAGGCATGGAGAGTGTAGGGCAGCCTGCAGGAGAGGTGGCCAAGGGCTCTGGAAGGCTGAAAGTCCCAACTGGATCAAGGGCTTTGTCACTTCAGACATGGCAGCTGCCTCCACCACAAAGGTCTACCAGGAGTAATTTTGTCTTGAGGCTCTGGACATTCTTTCCCCTTCCTGGGGAGGTCAGGAAGTGTCAGAAGTTTTTTTATTACTCATTTTCATACTCCACTGTCCCCAGGAAGAGTCCTGACCTACGAGTGAGGGATGGGCTCTTCCTTCCCATTGCCTGGGGTTCAGAGTTTGGCCTCAGTGCTTCACTCATAAATAAATAATGAAAAATCCTTGGCTTCAGAGCCACCTTTACAGAATCTTTGCCTCCCTGCAATCATGGCCTCCAGTGATCTGCTCTAACAAGGCCATGGGGAGGCTTTGGCAGCAATGGTCCTCAGTGGGGCCAATCAATGCTTCAAGGTACTTTCAGGTTCCATTCTGACTTCTGGAGCAGTTTGTTCATTCATCTCTCAGCACCTGAGGATCATGGACTCAGCACCAAACACACCCTGGGGCTCGTTGAAATACAGAGAGCACTAAAGGGCCATGGGTCTCCATGGGATATTCTTCACATCTTCCAGACTTGTACAGCTAATTGGAGAGGTTTTCCCACTGCAGTTAAAGAGGAACATTTCATACTGTGATTAATGAAAACTGCTTGTGGGAGTTTTTAAAATATTTTTTAAGAGGTCATCTCATGATTTTCATTTTACAGAAGAGGCAATCGAAGTTCCCTGAGGTCTGACACTGTGTGGGCAAATTCACTTCTCCCCTCCCCAGCCACACCATTCCTTTCATGTCCCACCTGGGACTTCCATCCCTGGTCCTTGCATCAGACTTCTCCTCTCCTCTCTGCATCTGGAGGTTACAGCTCCACTGCACCACCTCCCACCTGCTCTCCTTAGAGAACTGACTGCATACGGGCACAGCAGGAGTTTTCCTTTGTGCAAGCCAAGAAAAGTCAAACAGAGAAAGGGAAGAAGAATCTGATGAGAAATGGTTTAGAGAGACAGATGGGAAAAGAGAGATGTGATCATCATGAGAGAGGTGGCTAAAGAGACAATCAGGCTGCTGAAAGACAGGCGAGCTTTGAACAACCTGCTGCTCAAAGCAGCACCCAGGGGCTCGGCATCTGAATGAACAAAGAGTAGGAGAAGGGGACAATTGGAGAGGAATGGGAATGGCCTTTGTCTGGAGAGTCTGTGTCTGGAAAGGTGACTTTAGAAATGGTAACTGTGAGAAGCACCAGGCAGAAGTTTATTTTGAGGTTCTGCACTTGGTTGGCTCCTCGCCCCTTCTTGGTGTAGTTGGNTTTGGGGTGATTTAGGATGAATTGGATGTGGGACCATGTTGTAGGGGTTGCATTTCACTGAGATATTTTCTAATCTCTTTTTGTGACTTTTTCTCCATTTTTAACTTTTTTACCTTTTCCCCCATTTTTCACCTTTTTCCCCTCTCACTGCTTTTCAGTTTTTCCATTTCCCCCATTTTTATTCTTCCTCATATCTAGTCTAAACCTGCCCTGGTGCAACTTCAGGCCATTTCCTCTAGTCCTATCATTGTTCACTTGAGAGAAGAGGCCAGCACCCAGTTCTCTACAACCTTCTTTCAGGTAGTTGTAGAGAGTGATAATGTCTCCTCTCAGCACCCTCTTTTCCAAACTAAGCATTCCCAATTCCGTCAGCCTCTCATAGGACTTGTTCTCCAGACCCTTCACTAGCTTGGTTGCCCTTCTCCGAACTCTCTCCAGCATCTCAATGTCTTTCTTGTATCAAGGAGCCCAGAAGTGAACACAGTTCTCAAGGTGCAGTCTCACCAGTGGTGAGTACAGGGGCACCTGTAAACCTTCTCCCAAAGTGCCACATCTGCCCATTTTTTTGAACACTCCCAGGGACAGCGACTCCACCATCTCCCTGGGCATCCTGTTCCAATGCTTCACCACTCTTTTGGTGAATAAATTCTTCCTAATATCCAATCTGAACCTCCCCTGGCACAACTTGGACCCATTTCCTCTTGTCCTATCACTAGTCACTAGTGAGAAGAGGCCAGCATCCACCTCACTACAACCTCCTTTCAGGTAGTATTAGAGAGCAATAATATCTCCCCTCAGCCTCCTCTTCTTCAGGCTGAAAAGCCCCAGCTTCCTCAGCCTCTCCTCAAAAGACCTGTTCTTCAGACCCCTGAGTGATACCAAGATGTAGTGAAGAGACGCAGGGGGAAGGGCCAAAACTTAAGTAGAACTGAAATTGACCAATGTGGTTAAAGACAACAAGAAGAGGGGTTTTTTTCAGTATATCAATAGAAAAAGGAAGACTAGAGAAAATGTAGGCCTGCTGATGAATGAGGTGGGCACCCTAGTGGCAGAAGACAGAGAAGGTGGAGTTGCTGAATGCCTTCTTTGCTTTGGTCTTTACTGCTAAAGACGGCCTTTATGAATCCCAGATCCTGGAGGTACGGAAAAAGTCCTGGAGAGAGGAAAACTCCCTCAGTAGACCAAGTTAGAGACCACTTGGCCAAACTGAACATCCAGAAGTCCGTGAGCCCCGATGGGGTACACCCATGAGTGCTGAGAAAACTGGCAGATAATATTGCTGGGCCACTCTCCATCAACTTTGAAAGGTCATGGAGAACAGGAGAGGTGCCTGAAGACTGGAGGAAGGCAAATATCACTCCAGTCTTCAAAAAGGGCAAGAAGGATGACCCAGGAAACTACAGACCTCTTAGTGTCACCTCCATCCCTGGAAAGGTGATGGAACAAATCATTCTGGATATCATCTCTAAACACATGGAAGAAAAGAAAGTTATTGGGAGTGGTCAACATGGATTCACCAAGGATAAATCATTCTTGACCAATCTGTTAGCCTTCTATGATTTCATAAATGGCTAGTTAGATGAGGGGAGAGCAGCAGATATAATCTACCTTGACTTCAGCAAGGCTTTTGACACTGTCTCCCATAACATCCTCATTAAGAAATTCAGGAAGTGGAGGTTAGATGAGTGGACAGTGAGGTGGATTGAGATCTGGTTGAGTGACAGAGCTCAGAGGGTCATGATCAATGGTGCAGGGTCAAGTTGAAGGCCTGTAGCCAGGAACACACAGATTCAGGCTGGCACGGATCAGAACCACAGGCAGACGAACAGACGGAATCCTCCCAGGATGCCGAAGCAAAACAGGGAACAGGCGAAGGAAGAGCAGGAAGAAGGGCAGGAAGGTGTTTTGTTGTGGAATGCCGTAGAATGCCCTGGAATCGGGGTGTGCACAATTCCATGTCTGTGTATAAAATCCCTTATCTAAGGCCAATTACATCGGCCCTTACTGCTGACCTTACACAGCTGGGATTCGTTCTCTATAGGTAAACACACTGGGTGTCCAGTAATAAGTTATGTTGGTGCGAGGTGGCTGGGGGGTGTGTTCACACGACCACTATATAAGAATTGTAACTGCGCAATAAAGTCAGAAGCTTGCTTATCAATCATATTGATTGTGCGAGACTTCTCCTCGTCCGCTTCTACAGTGTTTGACCCTTGTGATCCCTCAAATTTATACTGAGTATGACGTGTATGGGATGGAATACTCTGTTTGGTCAGTTCTGGCGTCTATCTGTCCGGTCCTGCCCAAAGGAGGGTTTCAGGTGGGACCTCTTTGCTCCTTCTGCAGGGTAAAATTTTTCCTCAGAGCCGAGCAGTGTCCTTGGTTCTGCATACCAGTCTCTAGCAGTAACTGTAAACATCCAGTGTTATCAGTCCTAGAAGCAGACACTGTCTGAGAAACTTGCTGTTAATTTCAGCAAGTGCAACTACTTTCAAGAAACTTAGCTGAAAGCAAAAATACAAACCAGAAAATCACCTACCTAAGTCAATTTCTAAGTCAGACGGTCATGTCAGTTCAAGTTGTACCTGATCTTGATTGTTCCCCACTCAATCAGTTCATCATCCTTCCCCAGGTGAAGCTCCATCAATTACAGGTGGTCCCTGATGTAGAGAGCAACACCACCTCCCCTCCTACCCTGCCTGTTCTTCCTAAAGAGCTTGAACCCATCTATCCCTACATTCCAGTTATGGGAATCATCCCACCAAGTTTCAGTAATAGCCACTATGTCACAGCTTTCCAGAAGCACAATGGCCCTTAATTCATCCTGTTTGTTGCCCGAGCTGTATGCATTTGTATAGAGGCATTTCAGCTGAGCTGTCCATGACACCTTTTTAGGTGAATATACATTGATTCCTCTGGGGTGCATCCTCCCCAGCTTGCCTCAGCGTGGCGTATTAAGGCATGGACCTAGATTTACTGAGACAATCTGAACCAAACTTTATTAACTTGCAAGCTGCATTTTATAGCCAAGCCTCCCCCCCGTGCTCCCATCCCCTATGTTTTCTTGTTTCTTCAACAACTTTCTTGTAATATTCCAACTTCTTCTGTGCAGACAAAATTATTGTTCTTATCAGTGTAAAGCATGTCTGCTCTCTTTATCAAACATAGCTCAGCTCCTCTCCCATGGCTTGTTAGGGATCGAAGGCTCATTGGTTAAGCTCCAAGGTCTTCACAGAGTTGCCATTCTCATAACATCTTCACCAGTTCCCACATCTCCCCCTTCTTTGTTTTGCAAGTTTGTCAGCATGACCTTCTTCAGGGCTCAGGCGATAAGAGTTTTCATAACTTTAACTATAGATGAAGTACCAGCTAAAAGACAAAAATTAATAACACAAAACCTCTTAGCGCAATGATCTTTTTCAACCAAGTTCTTAAATTAGGAAATAACACTGCAAAATGGTTCCAGTCATCTTCAACCTTAAGTTTTTATGTGAGGTCAATGTTTGAATACTTTTATGCACTCATTCAGAATGATCAGAGGTTCATACAGCATAAGCCATCAAAATCCTCACAGCCATGCCCATGTGCAAAGAGTAAGAAATCAATGGCTGCATGATTTTGTGAAGTAGCATGTCTTTTTGAATCTACATCAAGCAACAAAGCAGAAAGAGATTTAGATGTTGCATTAGTTTGCTTGGCAAGACAACATCCTAAGCGATTTAAAGTTGTTAGAGCTTGTGCGGCAGTAACTCCAGGAGTAACAAGTGAAGCAGTGGTAACTTCAGCAGGATTCCAAAAGGTAACTGTATCCTTACAGTAAGCCTGAAAAGTGTGGAAAGATGGCTTTGCCCTGCAGAAATAGTGAATTCACGTATAGTTTAAAAACATAAAAATATTTGGCATTAAGAGAGTC
>JAAWXA010000357.1:0-22178 GCA_038090715.1 Florisuga fusca | reverse complement strand
GGGGGGGGGGTATCGGTTCAATAATATCTTAAGTTAAACTAGCATGAGAAATTTGTAGTTAGTGGATGTCTGCCTACCATTGTTTATATAAAGCATGTAACTGTTTTGTCTACCGTTTTGTAGCTCTGCATGAAGGTCACATTGTAAACGGGTATAAAAGCTGAAACCAAACGGGGGATTTTCGGAATCCTGATTTGGGACTCTTTTCTGTCCCCAGGGTTCCCGGGGCCCCTAATAAAGCACCGATTCAAACCGACACTCTGCTGGTTTGAGTCTTTGTTTTGGGCAACAAGACAGCCCACCAAACGTGCTGAAAGGGCTTGCTGGTGTGGCCACTGACAGGCACAAAAAATTCTGGCCGATTATATTGGCCAAGGTTGTCCAAACATTCTCCTTGGACTGCATAGACGTCCTTCTGTTGTGAGCACAACGATAATGATGAGACAGGAGGCAACGCTGATCTCACCCATCCAGCGAGGTCCAAAATGTGTGGAAACACAAGCATAACCTGGCCCCCAAGTTACCAGAGGGAATGGCCCTTCCCATAAATGAATATTAAGGTCTTGAATTTTAACATAAGATTTCCCTTGCTGTATACTTTGTCTTTCCAAAGTGTTTTTCTGTTGGGGTCACATCATTTTCTGCTCAGTTTAAAAAGTTTAAAACATAGAGTGCTTTTTGTAAGTGTTCCTGGGGGGTATATCCCAGGCTTCCTCTTTTTTGTTTCACTAACATGGCTTTTAAAGTACCATGTGCTCATTCAATAATAGCTTGCCCAGTCGGGGAATGAGGGATTCCAGTGATATGTGTGATACGCCATTGCTGAAAGAATTCAAGAACAAATTTTGATTTATATGCTGTCCTCTTACCTGTTTTGATTTGTGCTGGAACACCAAGAGCTGCAAATGCAGCTAAAAAAATGTTTCTTAACATCATGAGATTTTTCTCCAGTATGAGCAGACGCAGATACAGGCTGAAAAAGTGTCAAAGGACACATGAACATATTTTAGATGGCCAAAGTCCATGATATGTGTAATGTCTGTTTGCCAGATCCATAAGGGGCTTAAACCTTGTGGATTAGTGCCTAAACATGGCAGAAGCTGCAAAAGTTGACAATCAGGAGGCAGCAACAATTTGATGAGCCTGCTCCTGAGTGAGGTGAAAAGAGCGCTTGAGCATGCTGGAACTCTGATGATAAAACTCACAAGACAGGCCTGCTTGTTGAAATAAATCTGGCACCTGAACCGTAGTTACTAAAAGGTCAGCAATTTTATTGCCTTCTGCTACAGGGCCAGGAAGGTTAGTATGAGAATGGACACGAACCACAAAATAAGGAGCAGTGTGATGGTTTAACAAATACTGAAGCTCCTTTAATAAGGAAAAAAGATGAAGATTAACGACTTCCTTAAGATAAGCACCTTCCAGCCTAGTAACAATACCTGCCACACAGTCAGATTCAGTAACAATATTAATGGCTTGTGAAAAACATCTGAAACACCTCACAACTGCTGCTAGCTCTATCTGGGGGAAGCCAGGCACTGTTGGAATATCACTTTGCCAATGCCCTTTCTTGTTTCTCTAGACAATAACTAATTTTCCGGTTCTGCCTGAGCCATCTGTAAATAAAGGTGAGGCCTGTGGTAGTGGAACAGAGCTGATATTTAGCTCTAAGGCAGGCCCTAAGTGACCAAGGGATTAAAAAACTGTTGACGAGGGAAATGAATACTGAGGCATCCCTTAAAATCAGCCAGTGCCAGTTGGAAAGAAAGGGATGGTTGTAAAAGCCAATCAATTTGTTGCTGTGTCAAAGGAAGAAAAATAGTGACAGGTTCAAAACCCTTCAAAATAGTTAACAGGAGCAACCTCGCTCTATCACCATGGCTATGAACTCCTGTCTGGTAACAACAGCCTTTGCAAACTGATGTGGTAAAAAGACCCATTCCAGGACAATTAAGGTGTCTTTATTCTGCAAGACCCATTGTCCTAAAACCTGAAAGGCTGGAACGATAATAAAAAAAACAAAGAGCAAAACAGGTGTTCCCTCAATAACACGATGAGCTTGTCGAGCAGAAAATGCTGCGGACATTTTGCTGAGAGCTTGTCGCGCATAGTGAGTCAGAGATCGGGGCTATGCTAAATCTGGATTGCCTTCTAACAATGAAAACAGAGGATGCAATCTTCAGTGGTGACCCCTAGAAGAGGCCCGACCCTGTTAATGACTCCTAACAGTCTTTGAAGGGCATTAAGAGTTTGTATATTTACTGTAAGTTTTATTTTCTGTGGAGTAACAGTTTGGTTTTGTATCTTCCAACCAAGATATTGCCACAGAGCCATGTTTTGAATTTATTCTGGTGCTACATGGAGTCCTGCAGTTTGTACATTAATGATGTCTGCTGCAAGAACATCGTCCACTTGATGCCGCTCTTTAGCTGCAATTAGGATATCATCCATGTAGTGATAGATAAAAGAACTTGGAAAGTGGTCTCCCATTGGGGTGAATCATAGAATCATATAATCGGCTGGGTTGGAAGGGACCTCAGAGATCATCAAGTCCAACCCTTGATCCACTACCGCTACAGTTACTAGACCATGGCACTAAGTGCCACATCCAGTCTCTTTTTAAATATCTCCAGGGATGGAGAATCCACTACTTCCCTGGGCAGCCCATTCCAATGCCTGATCACCCTCTCGGTGAAGAAATTCTTTCTAATATCCAACCTAAACCTCCCCCGGCACAACTTAAGACCGTGTCCTCTTGTCTTGCTGAGAGGTGCCTGGGAAGAGACCAACCCCCACTTGGCAACAACCTCCTTTCAGGTAGTTGTAGAGAGTGATGAGGTCTCCCCTGAGCCTCCTCTTCTCCAGGCTGAACATCCCCAGCTCCCTCAGCCTCTCCTCATAGGATCTGTGCTCGAGTCCCTTCACCAGCCTAGTTGCCCTCCTTTGGACCTGCTCCAGGACCTCGATATCCTTCCTAAATTGAGGGGCCCAGAACTGGACACAGTACTCGAGGTGTGGCCCCACCAGCACTGAGTACAGGGGAAGAATCACCTCCTTGGACCTGCTGGCCACACTTTTCCTGATACAGGCCAGGATGCCATTGGCCTTCTTGGCCACCTGGGCACACTGCTGGCTTATGTTCAGCTTCCTGTCAATCCAAACCCCCAGGTCCCTCTCTGTCTGGCTGCTCTCTAGCCACTCTGTCCCCAGCCTGTAGTGCTGCATGGGGTTGTTGTGGCCAAAGTGCAGGACCCAGCACTTGGCCATGTTGAACCTCATCCCATTGGAATCAGCCCAACTCTCCAGTCTGTCCAGGTCCCTCTGCAAAGCCCTCCTGCCTTCCAGCTGATTGACACTCCCCCCCAGCTTAGTGTCATCTGCAAATTTGCTGATGATGGACTCAATCCCCTTGTCTAAATCATCAGTCAAGATACTAAACAGAACTGGGCCCAACACTGATCCCTGGGGGACACCACTAGTGACCGGCCGCCAACTGGATGCAGCACCGTTCAGCACCACTCTCTGGGCCCGGCCCTCCAGCCAGTTCCTAACCCAGCACAGGGTGCTCCTGTCCAAGCTGTGGGCTGACAGCTTTTTCAGGAGAATGCTGTGGGAGACAGTGTCAAAGGCTTCGCTGAAGTCCAGGTAGACCACATCCACAGCCTTCCCCTCATCCACCATCCCCCTGATGGAGGATGGACTGAAGGAGTTANGTATAAGAGACAGGGATTACAGGGGGGCTGTTTAGATTCTTGTCACCTTCTATAAGATCCAGAAGCCAGCTGTCCTCAGGATAACCTCTCTCACTGTTGAAAACTGAGGCAAAGAAGGTGTTAAATACCTCAGCCTTTTCTTCATCTTTGACAACTGTATTCCCACCCGTGTCCAGTAAAGAATGGAGGTTTTCCTTGCCCCTTCTTTTGCTGTTGATGTATCTGTAGAAGGACTTTTTGTTATCCTTCACAGAGGTGTCGAGATTCAGTTCAATTTGTGCCTTTGTCTCTCTAATTTTCTTTCTACACGACCTAACTATATTCCTAAATTCCTCCTGAGTAGTTAGCTCTTTTTTCCATAATCGGTAGGCCCTCTTCTTAACCCTAATTTCTTTCAAAGTCTCTCTGTTCAGCCAGACCGGTCATCTTCCCCACCGGCTCACCTTTCGGCACACTGGGACAGTCTGCTCCTGTGCTTTCAAAACTTGCTTCGTGAAGTACGTCCATCCCTCCTGGACCCCTTTGTTTTCAAGGGCTGTTTCCCAGGGTATACTCTGGACTAGTCTTCTGAACAGGCCAAAATCTGCCCTCAGGAAGTCCAACATAGAGGTTTTATTGACGACCCTCCTTCTATCCCTCAGTATTGAAAACTCTATTATTTCATGATCGCTGAGTCCCAGATGTCCACTGACCACTACATCTCTCACCAGCCCCTCTCTGTGAAAAGAAGGTCAAGTGGGGCTCCATCCCTGGTAGGCTCATTTACCAGCTGGAGCAGGACATTATCTTCTATACACTCCAGGAATCTCCTAGACTGCCTCCTCTCTGCTGTGTGGAGTTCCCAGCAGATGTCCGGCATGTTAAAGTCACCCACGAGAAAGAGGGACGACGATTTTGAAACATCCGCCAACTGTAGAATAATTCATCACCCTCGTCCTCCTGATTGGGTGGTCTGTAATAGACTCCCACCAGGATATCAGCCTTATTGGCCTTCCCCCTGATTCTGACCCCCAGGCACTCCACCATATTATTACTGACTTCCACTTCTACAGAGTCAAGAGACTCTCTAACATATAGGGCTACCCCTCCAATACCTTTGCAATAAACTATTCACAGATGGTGGGACTGTTGCACATACCTTGAGGCAGAACTGTCCAGTGATATCGATCATGAGGGGGCGATCATGATGTCCCCAGTTTCAAATACCATTGTGCAAGACAGTCTCTGCCCCATAAAGTAGAGGGCAAAGGCAAAACATATGGCTTGACTGTAGCGGTATGCCCTTTGAGTCCATAAATCAAAAGTGGATCTTTGTTTTGCTGGGAGCATGTGGTGCTGCCGACCCCTGCAAGCGCTGCATCAGACAGGACCAATGGCCAGGAAGGGAGCCACTGAACTGAGGCGATTACGGTGACCTCTGCATCGCTATCGAGAATACCTGTAAGAGAAGCCATGCCCTTAGTCAGAGTGGTGTAATTTACATTGCAACAGCGGCCTCTGGTGGTATAATTATTGTGACCAGTATATATGAGGCATTCCAGTGGGCCGAAAACTGCCTTCTCCCCTGCTTTTAGAGGTTGTTCTTGGCAGGCAATCCTTAAAGTATATGAGCCGGGCAATCTTTTTGCCTTCTGGTACAGTACAAGGAGGGCTAGGGGTCCAGAGCATTATCTGTATTTCACTGGTAAAATCAGAATCAGTCCAGGAAGCACAAAGAGACCTTGCCTAGTAACAGATGATCGACCTATCAACAAAGCTCTCATGCCATTCCCCAAAGGTCCATAAATGCCAGTAGGGACAGTCTATACCTTGGTGTTGTTTAGTTCGATTGCGCAAGAGGTGGCCAGGTCCACCCCTGCACTTCTGATTCTGCTGGCACATAATCAGCTTTCATTGCACGTGCCTTTTGAGGGGCTGCTTGTGTTATCTCAGAACTCCCCATCATGCTCTTCCCCCAGTTTCCCTGAAGAGGGAGGGGGTGACCGTCTTTATCAAACTTTGAGCGACAGACACTGGCAAAATGCTTTCCTCTCCTGCAGCGGGGGCATATATCAGTAACCTTTTTCATTTTGTCAGCTTTTGCAGAGGGACACTCACATTTAAAGTGACCTCATTTCCCACAAGTATAGCAGGCACCTGGACCTTGTTGAAATTGTAAAGCCACAAAAGCTTCAGCAAGCAGAGCCGTATTGTGTGAAGTAGACTCTACATTCTGGCAAGCTTTCATCATTTCAATTATGTTAGGATTCTGAACTTGCAAGGGTCTCAATATTTTCTGACAATCAGCATTATCATTCTTGACTGCAAGCTGTTTAAATACCAGATAACGGGCTTCCGAGTTATCTATTTGTTTCTCAAGCCCTTCTTTCAGACGGTCTAAAAATTTCATAAAGGGTTCATCTACCCCCTGCCTTATATTGACAAAAGAAGGTAGTGAAGAACTCACCTCTGGAACAGCCTTCAGGGTTAATCTGGAAAGTTGAGAAAGCCCCTCAGGTGGGCGCAGAGGGCATTTGAAAGCGTCCCTCGCCCATTAAGGCTTCTATATCCACAGTGTGCAGGGGATTTCCCTAAGGCAATGCCATGTTGTCCAGAGCCTGGGGGATCGCAAGTGCTCACCGTTCCCTGGTAAAGATCATAATGGATGTGAGGATGTGAGGGCGATTTGGCTGCGACATCTGTCACCCCATTGATCGCCAGGGTTGATTCGGCTGATCTCGCTGGCTAGGCGGGTGTCCCCTTCCTCCCTCACCACTCCATGTGTGTCCCTCCCGAAGCTGTGCGCTCGGTCGAAGAGGACAACCTTCCCTGATAAAGTACGGTTCAGCGGTCAAGGGTATACGGTAGCTGCGCTCCCCTGCTAGAACTTCCAAACAAGCTCAAGGTCCATTTGTAGGAGAACGTAGGGTAGTCAAGCTTCCAAGACTGCAAACACATCCAAGTGAGGCACTGCATGGGGCAGTCTGCCATGTTTTAAAAATAAATATTTTTGGGGGTTGGACTTGATCATCTCTGAGGTCCCTTCCAACCCAGCCAATTCTATGATTCTATGATTCTATGAACTGCATGGGAGTCATGATTGCATGAGCAAGAGCTCTCCATTCATGAGGAGTAAGAAAAGTGGAACCTGCAGTTCCCTCTGACAAGTTCATTGTAAAGGAGGCAGCTAATCCATTCTATTAAACTGTTCTCTGCACTTCTCTTATGGACTCATAACTGAGGGGCTGACATCTAGGATTTTGCTGATCGCAATTATACATCACAGGAAAAGCTGTCTCAAGCTTTCTGACCAGAGTCCCAACAATGTGGTAGCAGTTTTATCATATTGTGTTTCTAGATCCCACAATCGGGCCCCGATTTTGTCCCACATTTCTGGATCATACATATTCTGTGTATCCAAGGAGGGCTCCTGTTCCTTAGCCCATAAAAGCAAGTGCTTCAAATCTGTGCTAAGTTCCAACCTTCTTTTTACAATAAGTGCTGAAGCATGGTCAGAACATCTTTTTGCTCAGTAGTAATATGATTCCCCATTTTGCTCTCGGCTGCTTACCTCCTATCCTTCAGGATAAGAGTAAGACAACTGACGGTGCATGAAAAAGTTCCTCGAATTAAGCCGATCTATGCCACCATGTAGAGCAAAGCCTCTTCTTTCTTTCAGAATGTCCCGTTTCAGGGTGCCATTTGTGGCATATTAAGGCACAGACCCAGATTTACAGACACCATCTGAATCTAAGTTTATTAACTCGCAAACTGCATTTTATAGCCAAGTCTCCCCCCTGAGCCCCCTTCCCAAATGTTCTCTTGTGTTCTTCAACAGATTTCTTTTAATTTTCCAACTTCTTCTGTGCAGACAAAAGATTTGCCCTTGGTGAAGCCGTGTTAATTATACCCAGTCACCTCTTCATTATTCTTCTGCTCCAGAAGTGCCTCCCCTTGATCTCCCTGGCTAGATTTAATCTTGTGAATGCAGTGAGGAAAAAATTAGAGAGGAGAAAAAGGTCTGAGGCCGGGCAAAACGTATACTCAGTGGTAATAAGTCTGATTTTATTTAACTAAATATACCTGCAAAAATAATTTTGATCAATTGCTTTTTTGTTTTGTTGTAAACAAGTACATAGCTTGTATACTTCCATTTTTTTTCCATTTTACTTCCCCCTCCCACTGGGCAGAGGAGTGAGTGAGTGGCTGTGTGGTTCTTAGTTGTTGGCTGGGGTTAAACCAAAATAAATAAATATTATGCCAATAATTGCATTTGCTGTCTATCTTAGAGATCAGTATTTCTTTACAGTCCATTAAGTGCAGGCATGATTATGCATATCTACTTTAGAATAATACTGTGCCTCCCACAATTTAAGCCTATTAAAAGATGCTATTTGAGCAACATCTTAACTCAGGTTAACCAGCAACAGCTTTAGTATTTGAACAGAAAGCCACATATGTATCCATCATGTCAACTGATAATTGGATGGTTGTAAAACAGACATGCTGTGTATAAAACAAAAATTGCCTCAGTTCATTTTCCTCCAGTGTACTCAAAAGCAGAGAAGATTACCTTATCAACTCCTAAAATTCATGAGTCAAAAGAAGTGGCAGGGGGGAGAACATTACTGCTGGTCACTCACCGAGACTAAAAGCTCCAGTGCAGGCACATCTGCATCTGTGAAGGAAATCAGAAAAAAAATGGGCTTTCACTGAGTTTCCTCAACTATTATCCACTTCTTCTGTTTCATGTGGGTACCGGTGACACATCCAGGAGAAATCTGAAGACCATCAAGAAGGATTACAGAGCCCTGAGAGCAGTGGTGAGGGACTTGGAGAGCAGGTAGTCTTTTCATCAGTCCTCCCAGTCAAAGGGAAGGGACTTGAAAGGGCCAATCAAATTGGGAAAATCAATAAATGGTAATACAAGTGGTGCCACAGTCAGGGCTTTGGCTACTTAGACCATGGAACTTGCTTTGAGAAACCCGGTCTCCTTGGGGATGATGGGGTTCATCTTTCAGGGAAAGGGGAGAACATCTTTGGCCATAGGATTGCCAAGCTGGTGAAGGGGTCTTTAAACTAAAGTTACTGGGGGAGGGTATCCTCAAACCATCCCACTGCCACCACTTTCAGACCAGTACCAGGAAAAGATGCGCTGGGACTGGAGAAGGATTAAAAACCATCAGGAGAACACCTGAAATACAGGAGAACATAAAACCAGCCATACAGACAGGTTCAATGGGGGCCCATCTTAAATGCCTCTATGCAAATGCACACAGGAGGAGGAACAAACAAGAGGAGTCAGACGTGCATTCCTGCAGTGCTAAAATGTTATCGGCATCACTGAGATGTGGTGGGATGAATCCGATGACTGAAGTGTGAGAATAGGTGGATGCAAGTTCTTCAGGAAGGACAGGCTGGGGAGAAGGGGAGGGGAGGTCACCCTCTACACCAAAAACCAGCTGGAGTCCATGGAGCTCCACCTGGGGATGGATGAGGAGCATCACAGAATCGTCATGGTCGGAAAATACCTCTAAGATGACCATGTTCAACTGTCAACATCTCCCCACAATAAAATAAAATATATCTATATAGATTTATATCACCATGCCCACTAGAGCATGTCCTTAAGGGCCTCAACTACATTGTTTATAAATACTTTGTCACGGTTTAACACTGGCCCGGCAATTAAAACGAATAACAGATTTTTCTATTAATCCCCCTCTCCTCCCTGATAAGGAAAGGAGAGAGAATAAGGGAAAGAGACTTATGGGTTGGAAACTAAACTACACAACTTTAATGAAACAGTAATGATAAATANCTCCCTCTGTCTTGATTCCCAAGCATGCTCTTACTGTCGTTCTGCATCACTGCTAACAGGTTTCGCTGCTGTCTTTGTGCACATTCCTTCTCACGATTGTTGTAAACTTTCCAGGCTGCTTCTAACAATCTATCCAAAGTCCGTAGTTCCACCCCTCCCAGCTTTTGTAATTTCTTTCTTATGTCATCTTGTGATTGTCCCAGAAAAATCAATGCCAACTGCACCCTAGCTTGTTCAGTTTCCACATCAAGGTCTGTATATTTCCGAGCCGTCTCCTTTAATCGTTCCAAAAATGCAGACGGAGGCTCTGTCTTTTCCTGTCTCACCTCATATAACTTTGACCAATTTATTGTCTTTGGCATAGCATTCTGTACTCCGATTACTATCCAATCCTGATACCTCCTTAAACTTCACAGTCCACCTGCAGTATTGTAATTCCACATAGGATCCTCTGTAGGGAAATTTTCATCTAAAGTCCCGGTTACAACTCCCTGTCTGATGTCCTCCCTAACTTGATCATGCGCATGCCTGGCTAGCTCACTCAGCAGAGCATGGGACTCTTAATCCCAAGGTAGTGGCTTTGAGCCCCACCTTGCTTTTCCTAAGGCTGTACGTGTTGTTTGTGTTTTCTGTTGTTGTTTTTGTTGTTTTTTTGTCATTTGTCTTTTTACATGTGGAATTGCCAGGCAGCATAGGTAGCAGATGGAGCAGCATGGTGAAAAACAGGATCGGGGGGAGGAGTGGGGGGAGCAAGAGAAAGAGCACAGAGAAAGGCAAGATCTCACACACAATAAAACTACCTCCCTAGATCAGCAGGGCTTAAAGGCCATATAGTTCCCCATCCGGGGCAGGTCCAGGGGGTTATTTGTGACTGGGCATGGTTCCCTCTCGTGCTCCATTTCCCATTTCCCGAAGCTGACTGCGACTCCGGTGGTTGGCCCTTGAAAGTGAACTTGGACCAACACTGTTTAGCAAAATGTTCCATCTTATGAAATCATTCACAAATGACATTAGTGGATGAACCAGCGGCAGGGAACACTCTGCAGGGACATCATTTTTTAAAATGTCCAGTTTGTCCACAATTAAAACATTTCTTTTCCACTTTTACCGCAGAGATGTAGACTTGGACTAGCTGTAGGGTCAAAACAGGTGGCCCTGGAGGAGGAAGGGGTGTAGGGCTTAGAAAGTCCCGAATCTCGGAGGACTCATCTGGCAGAGGAATTTTAGAACAATTTATTGCTGTGCCAGAACCAGCAGCTGCCTTATCAGAGATGTTTGATTTCAAAGCAACATCGTGGTCTGCTTTTAACTGTTTAAGGGAGTTGAGAACTGCACTCCAAGTTGCAGAGTCTATGTCTACCCCATTTCGTTTGCCTTTTTCCATTTTGTCCCCAGCGGCTCACCTTCTTCCCAGGTGTCTGTAGTAATTTACATCCGGACTTCTGGCTCTGAGGTCCACCAGTCTGCTTTGCTGGGCTCTTTGCCGCCTGATCTTTCCACGGTCGTTTCACAATCAATCATGTCAAGGAGTCACCACTTGTAGCGATACTACAAAGACGCAGGCTTCATACCTCGGCATGCAATGATAATGACAACTTTATTTATAGCAGGCTTAGTTTTATATACCTTTCTTTCATACATGCACATATATGCTATATTCAAGGGTTTAGGGTCAAAATGAATTGAAAGCGTGCTGTCCATTGTTTAGGTTTGTAATGAGTTTTTGTAGAGTTGGTAACAGTTTAAACATAAGGAGAGAGCCTGTCTACGAAACAAAGACAAACAAGAGTTATGGGAGTTATAGTAGACCAAGCAGAAAAACCCAAGCTGGACTTCAATCAAGAGCAAGGGGTGAAAAGGACACAGCGATCATCCCGACGATTATCAGAGGGAGGCACGCACGCGCAGAAAGGAATAGTGTCGTAATTACTGATGAAGTAATCTACCTATGCATATGCATTAAAAGCTATGGTTACCTGTTGAATATACAATTAGGTTGCGAAATTTTCGGGGATAAATTGCGGTCGCGCTGTAATGGATTTCGGAATCAGATTTGGGTGCGTACCCCTGGTTCCCGGGCGCTCGTAATAAAGCACCACATATAACCCTCCCGAGTGATTATGTGTTTGTCTCCATGCTAACAGTTTTGGTGACCCAGATGGGACCTCGCGGGCATTGCTGAGGTGGATCGTGCTTTGATCTCGCTCCAGCCGGCACCGAGTGATTCTCGGGGAGCCATCAACCGCGACCAACCTCTGCTGCCCTTGACGGATCAAAGGCATTGGTAAGACGGGGTGCTTTATTTTCTTTTACTGGGTAATGGTACCATTTTCTGTAGTCTGGTAAAAGCCTGCCTGTTAGACGTGGCGAAAACAGTGGTATTTGCACTTTGTTGTAGTGTTCTGGTCTAGTAATCTGTTATAAGGAACAGTGGTATTTTGCATTTTTGTTGCAGTGTTCTGGTCTAGTAATTTGTTGTAAGGGGGGTAGTGAATTTTTTTTATTCAAAGGTTTGTGCTGCCTTAATTGTATTATTGTCATAATGCCGACAATACCTAAATCAACTCCATTGGGATGTATTCTAGATCATTGGAAGAAAGGTCGATTTGGGCAATCAATGCAAAGGAGTAAATTAATTGATTACTGTAATGTTTGGTGGCCTCAGTATAAGTTAGAGGACCAGGTCCAGTGGCCAGAAAATGGGTCACTTGACTATAATATTATTGTGCAATTAATGTTGTATTGCCGACGTGAAGGTAAATGGGATGAGGTGCCATATGTAGATTTGTTCTTTTATTTGAGAAATAAGGATGAATGGAAAAAGGCGTGTGGATTGATGGTTGTTGGCCTAAGTCCAGACAAGCAGTGTGAAGGGTGTGTAGCAGAAGGGAAATGTATGCAGTGTGTGGCTATGGAAAATTCATTCCAGCATTCCAAAGATGATGACTTCGATTTATTAGAACCCCTGGTAGCCCCGTCTGCCCCTTCGATTCTGAGGAGTATAGAAAAGGAAAATAGGAAAAAGGAAGCTGAGGGTGACTATGAGTATTCTAATACTCCGGTTTCTCACAGAACACGTCAGGAAGATATTCGGGGAGGAGAGGCACGGTGCCAGGCGTCTGGTGCATTATTGGCACCCCTCCGACAGGGGATTGGAACAGAGGGGCCAGTATATGTTAAAATACCTTTTTCACCAGGGGATTTAATGTTATGGAAACAATCAGCTGGGGTGTATCGGGAAGATCCGGGCAAGGTAGCTCGAGTAGTGAAGATGATTTTTAAAACTCAGAACCTGGATTGGGATGATATTCAGGTGTTATTGGATATCTTGATGGATTCTACTGAAAAGGAGAAGGTGTTGAGGACAGCGCATGATCAAGTTAGGGAGGACATCAGACAGGGAGTTGTAACCGGGACTTTAGATGAAAATTTCCCTACAGAGGATCCTATGTGGAATTACAATACTGCAGGTGGACTGTGAAGTTTAAGGAGGTATCAGGATTGGATAGTAATCGGAGTACAGAATGCTATGCCAAAGACAATAAATTGGTCAAAGTTATATGAGGTGAGACAGGAAAAGACAGAGCTTCCGTCTGCTTTTTTGGAACGATTAAAGGAGACGGCTCGGAAATATACAGACCTTGATGTGGAAACTGAACAAGCTAGGGTGCAGTTGGCATTGATTTTTCTGGGACAATCACAAGATGACATAAGAAAGAAATTACAAAAGCTGGGAGGGGTGGAACTACGGACTTTGGATAGATTGTTAGAAGCAGCCTGGAAAGTTTACAACAATCGTGAGAAGGAATGTGCACAAAGACAGCAGCGAAACCTGTTAGCAGTGATGCAGAACGACAGTAAGAGCATGCTTGGGAATCAAGACAGAGGGAGAGGGGCGGTACGGGTCCGAGGAAGGGGGAATGGACAAATGATTAATAATATAGGAATGAGGTTTGGAAGATTGGGAATAAATCAATGTGCATTCTGTAAACAAGAGGGACACTGGAAAAATGAGTGCCCTCAAAGGGGACAAATGATGCAGGCTAGGATACCTGCTGGAAGTTTAGATGTGGCAACAATGATGGTTTGGGGAGATCATGGAAATCAAAGTTGACTAGGATCAGGAGAACCTCTAATAAAGGTGAAACTAGGAGAAAAGGAAGTACAATTTCTAGTAGACACAGGAGCCACATATTCAGTTCTAAATGACTTGTATGGTAGAATAGGGGATAAAACAGTAGCAGTAGTGAGTGCCAACAGTGAAAGAGGAAATTAGGCCATTCATAAGTCCACTAGAATTGAGATTCGGGGGAAAAGAATTGACACATGTTTATCATATTTTATTTCTCTCACAAAGAGAATTTTTTGGAGGAGTTTTACCGCTGTGTCTTCTTCCACGGACAGCGTGATCCCCATCTTCTCCGTCTGGCCGCCTGGGGGGTCGTCCCCAAGTTTTCCCCACCTAGCGCTAGGCTTTACTCTATAAATCTGGGCTCAAACAGGGGTGTGAGTGAGTGTGTGGGTGAGGCGAGATGTTGATTTGAAGGTTGTTGTGAGATTTTTATACAATGTGATAAGTCAAGTGAATGAGACTGACTGTCATTGAAGAAAAATGCATTTTGCTCTGTTACGATCTGAGCTATTATTTTATATTTTGATTGTAAGGAAAAATCCCTTTAGGGAAACTTTAGCAGTTTTTTTAAAAACAGGCTTTCCCAAAGCACCACTCATGAATATTGGCTTCAGAGAAGAGAATATTGGCTTCAGAGAAGAATCAATGCCACATTTTTTTGCCACATCAGATTTTAGTGTGGAAATCCATGCACCGGTGTCTACTCCAAATGTTACAGGGTAGCACTTTGGCCCAACATCACAAGTAAGCTCTAAATCACCATTTTTATTCAAGACCAATCTTAGCACATTTTGCCAGTCTTTTGGAGGACTGGATATTTTAGGATTTGATTGTTTATTATTTTTGGACCAATCATTTTGATTTGTAGGGATGGTTTCCCACGGTTTATTCAGGGGGTCAGTAGAATTTACTGAACTGGGATCAGGGCCTGCCTCTTCTCTCTGCCGTCTTTTTGCTTTCTTTTTATTAGCAGAGAGAGGGCTTTTTAGTTTCCTGAATTATGGGAATTTCCAGTTCTTTCCCCTGATTTTGACCTGGTGAGCCATTCCTCTACTAAGGCTTTTAGATGTCCATAAGTAAAACTGTGACTTAAGAGTGAGGGAGGGATGCCTTTTCGCTTAGCTTCCTCTTTAAGCTTCGCAAAAGGCCCCAGTTCACCCTGTGGTAAATTATTTCTGTCTCGGGAGGTTCTATTCTGACGATTAGAGGTGGGGGGGGGCGCGGGCGAGGGGGGAAACGAAGGCAGTGCCGGAGGTGGTGCCGAAGACGGTGCCGAAGGCGGTGCCAGAGGCGGTGCCGTAGGCGGTGCCGTGGGTGGTATCAGGGGTGGCGNCATCTCTGTAGGATTAGATGAAGAAGATGGGTGGCATGAACCCTCTTCAGGGGTCAAATTTGGGTGGGTGCTGGAATCTTTGTTTATACCAATTTCCACTTATCGGAATTGGGAAATGTTGTTCAAATTATTGGGACAGACCGAGAGGTTGGAAGCAGTAACGAAGAAAGGATTTAAGGACGTGCATTTACAGTTACAAGCCACAACTAGGATGACCATACAAAATAGAATGGCCTTGGATATGGTATTACTAAAAGAGCATGGTGTCTGTGGGTATCTGCACTATAAGGATGAGCATTGTTGCGTACACATCCCAAATGTCACTCAGGAGGTAGAAAAAGATATTAGTCAATTGGGACAAATTGAGGGCAGGGTCCACGGTGTTCAAAAAGAGGCAGAACATAATTGGGTTGGAGCAGTGTTCAGCTCCCTGAGGAGGTTGGGGGGTTGGACTAGATGATCTTTCGAGGTCCCTTCCAACCCCTAGGATTCTATGATTCTATGATCCAGGTCTCCGGTTGGATATCATCAATTGTACAATATGGAATCACAATAATTATAATTATTATGGTTGCTTTAGTAGTATATAAGTGTCTTTTAGGAATAATTGCAAAGGAAGGCCAACACACTCGGAGGGTGATGAAGGCCATAACCCGAAGAGAAGTGATCCTCCCACAAGACAACTCACCCCACCCGCCTAACAAGAATCCAGCAGCTTGAGAGGTTGAGCATCCTTGCGAAAGAAGATCGAAGGATGCTCAAAAGGGGGGGACTTGTTGCAAGTAGTGAAAGAAATAGAATTTAGAAATAGGTATGCTAAGGTTTGGGCTGGTCAAACAGGCCAGAAAAACAGACCTTGGGAGCGGGTCTTGAGAAACTAGCAAGGAATGTGCTGAGAAGAGGGGAACAATAATCAAAGAGATATTAGTTGAGCGTATAGAACATGAAGAAAAGTAAACTGTCATTGAAGACAAAGGGTTGAAATATTACGCATGTAAGGGGGTTGGTGGTGGGAGTCAGTTAGACAATATCTTAAGTTAAACAAGCATGAGAGATTTGTGGTTAGTGGATGTCTGTCTACCGTTATTTGCATGATGTATGTAACTGTTTTGTCTACCGTTATCTGCATGATGTATGTAACTGTTTTGTAACTGAAGCACATGAAATTCCGCACGAAGGTCTCATTGTAAAACGGAGGATTTGCTGAACCAAAACGGAGGATTTTTGGAATCCTGATTTGGGACGCTAGTCCCCAGATTTCCCGGGCCCCTAATAAAGCACCGCATCAAACTGACACTCTGTTGGCTTGTGTCTCTACTTCGGGCAACAATAGAATCATAGAATCATAGAATTGGCTGGGTTGGAAGGGACTTCAGAGATCACCAAGTCCAACCCTTGATCCACTACCGCTCCAGTTACTACATCATGGCACTAAGCGCCACATCCAGTCTCTTTTTAAATAACTCCAGGGATGGAGAATCCACTACTTCCCTGGGCAGCCCGTTCCAATACCTGATAACCCTCTCCGTAGAGAAATTCTTTCTAATATCTAACCTAAACCTCCCCTGGCAGAGATTAAGACCATGCCCTCTTGTCTTGCTGATAGTTGCCTGGGAAACCTGGGGACTAGCGTCCCAAATCAGGATTCCAAAAATCCTCCGTTTGGTTCAACTTTTATACCCTTTTACAATGAGACCTTCGTGCAGAATTTCAGCTACAAAACGGTAGAAAAAACAGTTACATGCTTTATACAAAAAATGGTAGACAGACATCCACTAACTACAAATCTCTCATGCTAGTTTAACTTAAGATATTATTTAACCGACAACCTCCCCCCCCCTTTACGTGCGTAACATTTCAACCCTTTATCTTCAATGACAGTTTACTTTTCTTCATGTTCTCTCTTCTTAGCACATTCCTTCTTATCTGCCTTCGATTCTCGGTCAGAGAACCACAAGGACTGTACCCTACTTGCAACAAGTCCCCCCCTTTGAGCATCCTTCGATCTTCTTTCGCAAGGATGCTCAATCTTTCAAGCTGTTGGATTCTCGTTAGGCGGGTGGGGTGAGTTGTCTTGTGAGAGGATCACTTCTCTTCGGGTTATGGCTTTCATCACCCTCCGAGTGTGTTGGCCTTCCTTTACAATCATTCCTAAAAGACACCTATATACTACTAAAGCAACTATAATGATTATAATTATTGTGATTCCATATTGTACAATTGATGATATCCAACCTGAGACCTGGATCCCCAGGGAGCTGAACACTGCCCCAACCCAATTATGTTCTGCCTCTTTTTGGACATCGTAAACCCCGCCCTCAATTTGTCCCAATTGACTAATATCTTTTTCTACCTCCTGAGTGACATTTGGGATGTGTATGCAACAATGCTCATCATTATAGTGCAGATACCCACAGACACCATGCTCTCTTAGTAACACCATATCCAAGGCCATTCTATTTTGTATGGTCATCCTAGCTGTGGCTTGTAGCTGTAAATTCAGGCCTTTAAATCCTTTCTTCGTTACTGCTGCCAACCTCTCAGTCTGTCCCAATAATTTGAACAACATTTCCCGGTTCCGATAAGTGGAAATTGGTGCAAACAAGATTCCAGCACCCACCCAAATTTAACCCCTGAAGAGGGTTCATGCCACCCATCTTCTTCATCTAATCCTACAGCATCTAGGTCTTTACTAATATCTCTTCTCTGTCTCTTTTGTATCTCTTTTGACCTTAACTTTGATTGTTTCGACAATGGACACAGGGTCGGTACACCCAAAGTAATTTGCGTGGTTAGCCCATCTATGGGTAGGTGAGATGTCCATTGGCCATGTCCCAAGACCCACACCAAATTCCCAGGACTGTGAACTGTTGTGTGCCTGCAATCTATAGGTTCCACTCCTTGTCTTACACTTATAGTATGATTATATCCCCTACATTCACATCCCCACTTTAATGCCATCTTTACTGGTATTAGTCCTATTCGATCTTCCGGAGTGTCACATGTAAATACTTCTGTACAATTCCATTCCTCCGTTTGGGCTTGAAACTGCCTGGAGGAGGTAGATGTAACAGGGGCTTTATAATAAGACTGATTTCTATTCCCTGACCACTGTATGCACCATTGTACTTCCCCGAGATAAGTGTAATGTTCTAGGATACTGGGTCCCCACAAGGTTTTCCAATCTTCCCATGTGTCATGATTTTGAGTAATATTTTGACAGCTCATCTCATTTCGTGTGATATTAGTCCTTATTGTAACCTTGTTACATGCTCCCCCTATTGTGGGGTTGACTAGACATCTCCTCATGTTCCGAATTCAGCCATAATAGTTAAGTTTTAATTTACAATCAGCTTCGGTTGTTACTTGACTGATCATACATAGATCCTTCCATGCCTCTACTGTCTTAGGGACAAACCGGCATGTCCAGGAAACATTCCTCAATGACTTTGGCATTTCAGTCACAGGTATTATTCCCCATTATTATAGGTTCACCTGCTGCTTGGGGTAATGGTAAACATGCTGTGATTTCTGTTACATTTTGCATGAGGCCGAAATCTCTGATCAGTCCTATTACCAAATTTTCTTGGTCTCTGTTTTTGGTCAATTTTCTGACGTTAGTAACCTGTCGTGTCACTCTCCTATCTTTTTCTCACATAGGATGTATTCATTGCAAGAAACTGCACATCCCCATAATCAAAACTGCCCCGTACCTGCACTAAGCAAATATACTTCCCTTCATTCTTCCGGGTCACATTGGGTATCTGCAGGATAGTTGCTCCTTCCTGGTGCGACTCATCCCAAACTGTCTTTGGCATTTCAGTCACAGGTATTACGAAGGGTCCTTCGTAACCCATCTCCACCCCACGATAATTGCGGTGGATCCAGCTCCCTGATCATCAGTAAACAAACAGGTCAGATTAACATCAGATCCCTCAGGTCTCAGTAGATAAGGTTCTGGTACATAAACTTTTACAAAGGTTTCTGTTAACATAATCAAGCTCAGGAAAATCACTATCCCTAAGGTTTGCTTCTGAACACCATCCTTGTTGAAGACAAAGGTTCTACTGACCATTGCGTAGGGACCTTCTTGACCCTGGTGTAGTGAATCCAGTTGTCGATCCCGTCGACCTTGACAGCCGTGTAGGTGGTCATGATCACCTGGTGAGGACCGTCCCATGTCTCCTTCAGTGGCTCCACTGACCAGTTCCTTATGTAGACTTGGTCTCCTGGAAGGATGTCGTGGGCTGGATTTTCCAGGGGTAGGGGTCGGTTCCACTGCAACGCTCCTCTGAGTGCTGTAAGAGTCTTATTCAGAGACAACACATAATTTAATATCACCTGATCCCCCACTAAATGAGGGTCCCCCCGGTAGGTAGCAGCATGGTAGGGTTTGCCGTACAAAATTTCGTACGGACTTACCCCTATCCTTTCCCTTGGTTTGATTCTAACCCTTAACAGAGCTAAAGGCAATGCCTGTGGCCACTGGATTTTTGCTTCTTGACATATTTTCTTAATTTGGTTTTTCAGTGTTTGATTCATCCGCTCTACCTTACCACTTGATTGGGGTCTCCAGGGTGTGTGCAGATTCCAAGTTATTCCTAGCGTTACAGAAACCTCCTGCACGACCCCTGCAGTGAAATGAGGACCCCTATCGGATGATAGCCCTAACGGCACCCCAAATCTAGGGATGATTTCTTTCAGAAGTGTTTTTACCACTTCTTTTGCCTGATTGGTCCTGCAAGGGAAAGCTTCTGGCCATCCCGAGAATGTGCACACATATACCAGTAGGTATTTGTATGCTTGGGCTTTTGGCAACTCAGAAAAGTCTATCTGCCAATAGTCTCCTGGTTGGGGACCTACCTGCAACTTACCCATTTGAACCTGTCTCCTTACCACTGGGTTGTTTTTGATACACACCGGACACATTGCATTTACCCTTTTTGCCAATGTTAACATCTGGTTTGAGAATATTTCATTTTTCAAAAATTTTACCATTGCCTCTGCACCCCAGTGACACTTATTATGTTCTGTTTCCAACACCGTCTTCATGACTCTCACTGGTAGAATCACCTGTCCTGTTGCTGTCTCTACCAACCCTTAATGTTTTTTCGTGCCTGCAACATCTGAGCCAGCTTCCCGTCCTCTGGTGAGTAATGTGGTTTGTCTTCCATGTGTGCAGCTGCAGGGTTACTTCGGGCCGGTATCAAAGCTAATTGAGTACATACCTTTCTGGCGGCCTGCTTTGCCACTTGGTCCGCTTGTCGATTTCCCTGGAACTCTTTTCCTGGATCATTCCGATGTCCTTTGACATGCATCACCGCAACTGCCGATGGTTTATAAATCGCTTCCAGTAACATGATTACCTCTTCCCTGTGTTTGATTGTTGACCCCTGCGAATTAAGAAGTCCCCGCTCCTTCCACAAAGCCCCATGCACATGTACCACTCCAAATACATATTTGGAATCAGTCCATATGTTGACCCTCTTCCCTTGGCTCAGCACCTGTCTCTTACCATAGCCCAAATTTCAGCCTTCTGCGCTGACGTTCCCGGGGGCAATGCTTTCACTTCCACTATCTGCTGCAAGGTGACCACTGCATACCCTGCATACCTGATGCCTTCTTCCACAAAGCTGGACCCGTCCGTGAACAGTTCCCAATCAGGGTCCGGCAGTGGCTCATCTTTCAGGTCCTTCCGGCTGGCGTACACTTGTTCAATTACCTCCACGCAGTCATGTTCCAGCTCTCCTTCTTCCTGGGTGGACCTGAGAAACTCTGCTGGGTTAAGGTGATTTGTTATTTTCAGTTCCACATCATCCTGTTCCCTCAATTGGGCCTGGTATTGGAGCATCCTACTTGATGAGAGCCAATGGCCCCCCTTTTGTTCTAATACTGTTATGACCATGTGGGGTACATAAACTGTCATGTGCTTGCCCAATGTTAGCTTGCGTGCTTCCTGGATCAGGATTACTGTGGCTGCCACTGCTCTTAGGCATCCGGGCCATCCTCCACTTACTGAGTCCAATTGTTAGGAAAAGTACCCGACCGGCCTTTTCCAAGACCCCAGTTTTTGAGTGAGTACCCCCAAGGCTAACTTTTGCCTTTCATGTACATACAGTTGGAAGTCCTTGGTTAAATCCGGCAAGCCCAGGGCAGGTGCTTCCTTGAGGGCCTGTTTTAATTCCTGGAACGCTTTATCTTCCGTGGGTCCCCACTTAAATCTCGGTTCCTTCATAGCCTCATACAGTGGTTTGGCTGTCAGTCCAAAGTTGGGGATCCACAGTCGACACCAGCCAATCATTCCTAGAAAAGATCTTAATTCCTGGTTATTGCGGGGTACTGGAATTGCACATATGGCTTGAATACGATTTACTCCCAAACGACGGACTCCCTGTGAAATTTCACATCCTAAATAAATGACCTTTTGTTTGACCAGCTGTGCCTTTTCTCTGGATACCCGGTATCCAGCCTGTCCCAACATATTCAACAGTGCAACGGTTAACTTGAGGCAGAGACCCTGTTCTATGGTCCCCAAGAGAATGTCGTCCACATACTGCAGTACCACATAAGAGAGATGCGAATCTTTTACCTGGGTAGTTTTCCATTCCTCAAGTTCCTTGGCCAGTTGGTTACCGAATATGGTGGGTGAGGATTTAAATCCCTGGGGAAGCCTGGTCCATGTGAGTTGGTGCTTCCGTCCCGTGTCGGGATTCTCCCACTCGAATGCGAAGATGTTCCTGCTCTCAGGTGCCAGGGGTATGCAGAAGAAGGCATCCTTTAAATCGATTACTGTAAACCACTGAAATTTCTCAGAAATCGATGTTAGCAGTGTGTATGGATTTGCTACCACGGGATGTATATCTTTAGTGATAGAGTTGATTGCCCTTAGGTCCTGTACTAACCTATAACTGCCATTAGGCTTTTTGACTGGGAAAATGGGGGTGTTGAATTCAGATTCACACTCCTGCAAAATTCCTAAACTTAAGAATTGAGTTATCATGGGAGCTATTCCTTTCCTAGCTTCCAGGCTGATGGGATACTGTCGCACCCTTACTGGTTGAGCCCCTTCTTTTAATTCCACTATCACTGGTACTGCTGCTTTTGATTTTTCTGGGGTCCCTGTTTCCCAAACCCATGGTGTGACTGCTTGTTTAATTTCCAATGGTATCTCTTCCTTCTCTACTTCTTTGATTACAAACA
>JAAWXA010000356.1:23264-33716 GCA_038090715.1 Florisuga fusca | reverse complement strand
CCTGAGTGCTGCAGCAATGCTGAGGGTTTCTGATAACAAAGAACACTCCCTAGAAAAGATGGGGGGAGCTCTACAAAACCAAAACAAACAAACCTCTCTTTGATACCTTTTTGATAGTAAAACATTGAAAATTCATGAAAGGTTTTTTAATTAGCCTGTCAAAGAAGGGGGATGATGCAGAACCATGTCTCCCACATCAAGTGAGCTCCCCTATAAGCACATGTGAAAACTGGAGTCACTAGCAGTAATGTCCAGGGGAGAGCAGCTGAGGTATTGTGATGGCTTCTGCATCAGATGACTCAGGAGAGAAACTGTCAAGACCGTAATTGTTCACAGTCTGCAGGAGGTGGCACCTGAAGTAGGGAGATGGCAACCATGCTGGCTGCAGGTCCTGGGTCAGTGTCACCATCAGTGCCACACAGCACAGCCCAATGATGCCCCTGAGCAGGCTCCAGGGCTGACAGCACAACCAGGAGCAAGGAAGGTGTGACATCCCACAGCTCTAAGAACGGCTCAGAGACCAAACCAAACCAACATGGTGACTGGAAAACAAACACAATGGATAGTTACAGCAAATATGTTACCACACTGCAATCAGATCTTTATCTCAATTCTTCCTGCCACACGTTGGGCACAAAGAAAGTAACTTGGTGGTTTTGCCTCAGTCAGCACCTAAGCCCAACAAAGCCACTCACTCATTCATCTCTTACCCTAACTTGGTTAACTGAGGAGGAGACCTGATAAAAACAAACAAACCAAGACAGAAAACCCCACAAATACAGTGACAATCAACTCTTAAACACATCAAATTTAGAATTAAAACCATTTTTTTTTAACACACTCTTTTAAGATCTGTCATTATCTCAGCTGTTTGTGCCCTACGTTGGGCCCAAATAAAGACTGTTGTGGTTGAACCCACGCCAGACACTGAGTACCACACAGGTCACCCACCTCCCCAACAGCATTCAGGTGGAAAGAAAAAGGGAAAAAAAAATTTAAAAAATAAAATTTTTAGTTTAAAGATGAAGAAAAATAGACTTAAACGTTAGTACTAATACAGGTCTAATAGCAACACTAAAACAAAACAAACAAACAAAAAACCCCAACCAAATATATCTTCCTCTTTGTAGCTAACAAAAACCTTTCTCATCACATTATCACCTCTAGAAATATAACCTCATTACAGGCAGCTTGTACCCAACAGATGGTTGCAGAGTATATCTTAATGTGTAGAAACTCTGTCTGTTTTATTTTCTCTGCTTGCAAAGAGGAAAACTGCTGTACAGCAGTTCTCTAAGGGAAATGGGTTCGGATCTAGTGCAAAAGGGGCTGCAGCATCCAGTTGCAGCCTGCAGGGGAAAAATCTGATGGGAGGAAAAGACGCAGAACTCCCTTAGGGGGCAGGGACAATTTGCCACCGCCACTTTGTCAACACCACTTCTCACCTCTGGCTGGCAGCTGGCACTTGTTCAGCACCTCCACGTGGCACCGTGCCACTGCTCCCCCAACCCCGTGTGGCCCCCAGAGCAGTGCCTGGTGGGACAGCCTGACCTTTTCTTGGCCTCAGCTGGAGACTCTTTTCATTTGGATTCCCTGGCCCCCACCTCCCCCTTTCCCCTCTTCACTTGCAGAGCCCCCGGGCAAACCCAGCGCGGCGGGGCCAGGGCCGGTGGGAGGCACGGAGGGCACGGCCGGCACCCGTGAGCCAGTGGGAGTGGGTGTCCCCCCTTTTTGTGTTGAGTTTTCTTCCAAAGCCAGGACATTCTGTGCGTGCTGGGTGATGCCAAGAAGGACCATTCCCTTTCTTAGGGGGAAATGCAAAGTGCACTCGGGGCTCCCCGCAGAGCCCCCGATGATGCTGGTGCCATGCGGGGTGGGTGGGTGGGGATGAAGTGGCAGCGTGGGGACAGGAGTGAGCTGAACGAGCAGCAGCTGCTGGATGGAGGGTAGAAGTGGTGGCACTGACAAGGTGGTGGTGACAAGGAGCTGGTGACAAGGTGGTGGAGGCAAATTGTCCCAAACCCTTCCCAGGGAGCCAATGAGAGCAAAGTTGTGTTTGGGGTAGTGAGGNTCCCTCTCTGTCTGGCTGCTCTCCAGCCACTCTGTGCCCAGCCTGGAGCTCCCCAGGGGGTTGTTGTGGCCAAAGAACTCACTAGATATCTAGACACAGAGACACAAAAAACATTTCATTTTTCTGCTTTTTTCCCCAGCCATGCTCATGTTGCCATATTCTAAAATTTTACCTGTTTCAGTTAATAACTGACATCACCCTGGTGCAGGGTGCTCCAGGGCTGCAGATCCACATCTGCCCCTCTCTGCTCCCCCATAGGATTCAGGGGACAGCTGCCCTCTCCCCACAGCCTGCAGGGGAACTTCTGTTCTGGCCCTTCCTTCATTCACTGACCTTGGTGTCTTGTGGAGGGCTGGCAGCAGGCTTCCACCTCCTTCTCCATAGACATCTTGGGCATTTGCTGCCACAGACATTCCATGGTCACCCAGGGCAGCTGCTGACTCCTGAGGGAGGTGCTCACCTGGTAATGGGCACTCCAGGTGTCCACAGCCCTTATATATCCCCATGGTCACCATGGAGACCTCCATGACAATGGTGTCCAGGCACCAGACCTGCATCACAAAGCCCTGGTGGTGGCTGTGGAGGCTCCCAGGACTGGAACTGGCTGGGACTGTGTCACAGAACAATGGAATTTTGGAACGGGTTGGGTTGGAAGGCTTAAAGATCATCTAGTTCCAAGCTTTTATCCCGGCTTTTATCAGGAACAGCATGGCCAGCAAAAGTAGGAAAGTTATCGTGTCCATGGCTAAAAACAGGCAACAGTGTTGGCACAAGTTCTGGAGACTGAGGCACTGTCACATCCTTCCAGGAAGATTTTCAATCACTGATGGCACTGTGACCCTCATCATCTACCCTCAGTTTCAAGAAAAGTTTTCTACTCAACCTCTTTCATCCTCCTGTGTGGTATTGACTGTAGCACAGTGGGCTTTCCAGAACCTGTAGGTAACCTAGTGGAAGCCTTAGGAGGGACTGTTTCCAAGGGCCTGGACTGATAGGATGAGGATCAATGAGTTTAAGTTAGAAATGAGTTTGTTTGGACTGGATGTTAAGAAAAGGTTCTTTACCATGAGGGTACTGGAAAAAAATGGAGCAGGTTGCCCATGGAGGTGGTTGAGGCCTCATCCCTGGAGATATTCATGGTGAGGCTTGAGGAGGATGTGGTAAACCTGATCTAGTTGAAGCTGTGCTACTTACTGGAGTGGGTTTGGACTGAATGACTTTTAGAGGTCCCTTCCAACTCAAATTATTCTGTGATTCGATGATTATAAGATCTTGGGCCAACTCAGTTACCATGGAGAGTGCCCAGAGGATTCCCAAGATGGGGTTTGGAGGCCCCAAGACCATGGGTTGTGTACAGAGACTGATGGGCACAGCCTAAGTGCTGTGCAGGCTGTGGGCAGCAAATGAGTATCCTGGGAGTGCCTGAAGGGTGGGTTTGGGCATGGTGGAGCTTTTCTTCACAGGGGGAAACAGCTTGGGCAAGAAAGAATGCCCCAAAGTGCAGCTGGGGATGCCTGGAGTGGAGAGCAGAAGAAAGAAGCAGGAGGCTGGTTATGAAAGTGAGAAAACAGGCAGATTAATTCAGCTTGATAATTCTAAGCTACCTACAGCTATAACTTGGATGATTTTGTATTGATGCATACAGATGTTCAAGGATGAACCCTACTCAGGTTTGCAGTGGGGCAGAAAGGGTTTGCAAATTAGTGTACCCTCAGCACTGAGAATGAGATACAAAACTGGGAAAGGCAGACAAAAAAAATGCAGCAAGGTGTGTGCTGTGCATCAGGAGTATTCATAATATTGAGCTGGACAAAGAGAAGAGGTGGCCCAGGTGAACCTCCTGAGGTTCAACAAGACCAAGTGCAGGGTGCAGCACCTGGATCGGAACAATCCTCACCATCAGCACAGGCTGGAGGATGAGGTTTTAGGAAGCAGCCCTGCAGAAAAGGACTTGGGGGTGCTGGTGGATGGAAAGCTGGACATGAGCCAACAGTGCACACGTGCAGAAGGCCAGAAGGGCAATCACATCCTGGGCTGCAGGATGTGATCTTCTTTCTTCAAAAGAAGAGTGTCCAGCAGATTGAGAGAGGGGATTCTGGCACTTTGCTTTGGTAAAACCTCACCTGGAGTACTGCATCCAGCTCTGGAGCCCTCAATAGAGGAAGGACAGGGAGCTGATGGAGGGGTTCCAGAGGAGAGACACAGAAATGATCAGGGGAATGGAACACCTCTCCTAAGAAGACAGAGTGAGGGAGCTGGGGGTGCTCAGCCTGGAGAATAGAAGGCTCTGTGGAGACCTTTCAGTACTGAAGGGGCCCTAAAGAAAAGCTGGAGTGGGACTGTTTGCAAGGGCCTGGAGTGATAGTATGAGAGGCAATGGCTTTAAGCTAGGGAGAAATAGATTTGGCTGGGATGTTAGGAAAAATTCTTTGCCATGAAGGTAGCAGAAAAATGGAACAGGTAGCCCAGGGAGGTGGCTGAGCCTCATTCCTGGAGATATTCAAGCTGAGGCTTGGTAAAAGTCTGAGCAACCTGATCTAGTTCAGGATGTCCCTACTAATTGTTAGACTAAATCTCCTTGAAAGATCCATTCCATTCCAAATTGTTCTGTGATTTTGTGACTAGATGGTCTTATGATCTTCATTCACCTCATTACCATGGAGAGTACCCAGAGCTCTCCGAAGAAAGGGGATTTTGAGGCCCCAAGCCCATGTCCAGTCTGAAGAGTGTGATTGGCCAAAGTTCAGCTCTGTGGAGACTGTGGGCAGCAGAGGAGTATCCTGGGAATGCCTGAAGGGTGGGTCTGGCCACAGTGAAGCTTTTCATCACAGTTGAAAACAGCTTGGGCTAGAAAGAATGGCCCAAAGTGCAGCTGGGGATGCCTGGAGTGGCCTATGAGTCTTCCAGATACAGCTGACATAAAGCTCAGCATTGAACACAGATTTGGACACCAACTAGAAACACTCAGAAGTGCATAATGATCATAAAATAGTTCTAAGCCATCCATNGAAAAGGAAGGGGAAAATGGAGTCAATAACAGACCAGGGAGACAATCTAGCAGTGGCACAGGGATGGGGTCCCAGAGAATCTGTGGAGTTTCTGCTCTTGGGGACTTTTGCCACACATATCAATACCACCCAGCTGGCCAAAGCTGTGAGCAGCCTGGCCTGAATTCAGTGGGAACTTCACCTTCAGAAAGAGGATGGGCTGGAGACTGCCCAAGGTCTGTTCCTGTCTGAGTGGTGTCCAGAATCAAGGACAAAATCTTTTCCAAACACGCTGATCAGTGGCTGAAAATAGGTCGAGACTGACTTTTCTGGTCTTTTTTCAGTGTCACACACAGAAAGAGGTGAATCATCTTCCAGGTCTTCCCTTTCTGTGTCTCTGATAATGGCAAAGTCAGCCTGGACTTTAATGTGAGCCGCCTGCTGGGTGGTGAGATGTGACACTGAATCATCTCTCTGGAGGACCCTTATATTTTCATGATGGCAGGACACTGCAGAGGATCTGAAACAAGAGTCAAATGACCAAATGCATCTACAGTCCTTAGGCTTCCTTCAGGTGAAGGCCATGAACATCTAGGTTGTTTTTTAATCTCAGTGTACAATTGCTGCTTGCTGTGCTGCTGTGGTTTAAACTTTGAAAAATTGTACTGTTGGCCTGTCTTAATCTTCTGTCACTTCAGCCCCTTTTGCATCTTGGATCTTGAATGTGTGATGCATTCTTTGCTAGGGAACAACAGAAACGCAAGTAGACAGGGCCAGGAGGAACTTACTGGGACATCAAAACAGGCAAACAGATGCTAAGCTCCTTCAGGTGCCTTGTGGGTTTACCCTGGTAGGCAGCTCAGCATCACACAGCCATTCACTCACTTCCTCCATGTGGGATGGTGAAAGAGGAAAGGAAGAGTCAGATCAGAAAAATCATGGGTTAAAAGTAATCCTAAACAAGACCTGAACCACATTCAGGAACATGCTGGTTGACAGCAACAGGACCAGACAGGTTTCAACCTCTCTTTGATACCTTTTTGATAGTAAAACATTGAAAATTCATGAAAGGTTTTTTAATTAGCCTGTCAAAGAAGGGGGATGATGCAGAACCATGTCTCCCACATCAAGTGAGCTCCCCTATAAGCACATGTGAAAACTGGAGTCACTAGCAGTAATGTCCAGGGGAGAGCAGCTGAGGTATTGTGATGGCTTCTGCATCAGATGACTCAGGAGAGAAACTGTCAAGACCGTAATTGTTCACAGTCTGCAGGAGGTGGCACCTGAAGTAGGGAGATGGCAACCATGCTGGCTGCAGGTCCTGGGTCAGTGTCACCATCAGTGCCACACAGCACAGCCCAATGATGCCCCTGAGCAGGCTCCAGGGCTGACAGCACAACCAGGAGCAAGGAAGGTGTGACATCCCACAGCTCTAAGAACGGCTCAGAGACCAAACCAAACCAACATGGTGACTGGAAAACAAACACAATGGATAGTTACAGCAAATATGTTACCACACTGCAATCAGATCTTTATCTCAATTCTTCCTGCCACACGTTGGGCACAAAGAAAGTAACTTGGTGGTTTTGCCTCAGTCAGCACCTAAGCCCAACAAAGCCACTCACTCATTCATCTCTTACCCTAACTTGGTTTAATGAGGAGGAGAGCTGAAAAAACAAACAAACCAAGACAGAAAACCCCACAAATACAGTGACAATCAACTCTTAAACACATCAAATTTAGAATTAAAACCATTTTTTTTTAACACACTCTTTTAAGATCTGTCATTATCTCAGCTGTTTGTGCCCTACGTTGGGCCCAAATAAAGACTGTTGTGGTTGAACCCACGCCAGACACTGAGTACCACACAGGTCACCCACCTCCCCAACAGCATTCAGGTGGAAAGAAAAAGGGAAAAAAAAATTTAAAAAATAAAATTTTTAGTTTAAAGATGAAGAAAAATAGACTTAAACGTTAGTACTAATACAGGTCTAATAGCAACACTAAAACAAAACAAACAAACAAAAAACCCCAACCAAATATATCTTCCTCTTTGTAGCTAACAAAAACCTTTCTCATCACATTATCACCTCTAGAAATATAACCTCATTACAGGCAGCTTGTACCCAACAGATGGTTGCAGAGTATATCTTAATGTGTAGAAACTCTGTCTGTTTTATTTTCTCTGCTTGCAAAGAGGAAAACTGCTGTACAGCAGTTCTCTAAGGGAAATGGGTTCGGATCTAGTGCAAAAGGGGCTGCAGCATCCAGTTGCAGCCTGCAGGGGAAAAATCTGATGGGAGGAAAAGACACAGAACTCCCTTAGGGGGCAGGGACAATTTGCCACCGCCACTTTGTCAACACCACTTCTCACCTCTGGCTGGCAGCTGGCACTTGTTCAGCACCTCCACGTGGCACCGTGCCACTGCTCCCCCAACCCCGTGTGGCCCCCAGAGCAGTGCCTGGTGGGACAGCCTGACCTTTTCTTGGCCTCAGCTGGAGACTCTTTTCATTTGGATTCCCTGGCCCCCACCTCCCCCTTTCCCCTCTTCACTTGCAGAGTCCCCGGGCAAACCCAGCGCGGTGGGGCCAGGGCCGGTGGGAGGCACGGAGGGCACGGCCGGCACCCGTGAGCCAGTGGGAGTGGGTGTCCCCCCTTTTTGTGTTGAGTTTTCTTCCAAAGCCAGGACATTCTGTGCGTGCTGGGTGATGCCAAGAAGGACCATTCCCTTTCTTAGGGGGAAATGCAAAGTGCACTCGGGGCTCCCCGCAGAGACCCCGATGATGCTGGTGCCATGCGGGGTGGGTGGGTGGGGATGAAGTGGCAGCGTGGGGACAGGAGTGAGCTGAACGAGCAGCAGCTGCTGGATGGAGGGTACAAGTGGTGGCACTGACAAGGTGGTGGTGACAAGGAGCTGGTGACAAGGTGGTGGAGGCAAACTGTCCCAAACCCTTCCCAGGGAGCCAATGAGAGCAATGTTGTGTTTGGGGTGGTGAGGAGCAATGTTCTCCATGGAGTGTTGGATCTCAAAGACTTTTCCTCACTATCCAGGTCTCTTTCAGAGACACTCTGCGCCAATAGTAGTTGAATATGAATTCTAAACTGAAAATCAGAAAAATAGAACTTTTCACTAACTTTTATTTGATGCTCTTTTTCATCTCCCTCCACACTGGAGCCTCTCCAAATAGCTGTGCAAGTCATGAACACTAAAAACACCTCATGAGGGTGACTCATGGCTGCTCAGTACTGTAATGGGCCCCATGTTGCCAGTGGGACTGAGTCCATGATCCTCAGGTACTGACAGGAGACTGAAAAAAAAACTTCTTTACAAGTTAAAGCCAAAACAAAAATCCAAATTATCTTGAAGTATTGATTGGCCCTGTTGGGTCCCATTATTGACAAAGCCTCCCCAGAGACTTGTTAGAGAAGGTCACTGGAGGACATGACTGCAGGGAGGCAAAGGTTCTGTAAAGGTGGCTCTGAACCCACAGGTATTTACTTGTTTATGTATTTATTTATTTATTTATTTATTTTATGTATCAGTCAGGCCTAACTCTGAAATCCAGGCAATGGGAAATCAGAGCCCATCCCTCACCTGTGGGTCAGGATTCTTCTGGGGACCATGGGGCATGAAGATGAGCAAGAAAAACTGTAGGAAAAATGCACAAGACCTCCTGGATACCCCAAGAAGGGGCGAGGATCAAACCAAGTGCACAGCCTCAACATAAACTTCTGACTGGTGCTGGTGATACAGTGACCATTTCTAAAGTCACCTTTCCAGACACAGACTGTCCAGACAAAGGCCATTCCCATTCCTCTCCAGTTGTCCCCTTCTCCTACTCTTTGTTCATTCAGATGCCTCTCCCCTGGGTGCTGCTTTGAGCAGCAGGTTGTTCAAAGCTCGCCTGTCTTTCAGCAGCATGATTGTCTCTTTAGCCACCTCTCTCATGATGATCACATCTCTCTTCTCCCATCTGTCTCTCTAAACCATTCCTCATCAGATTCTTCTTCCCTTTCTCTGTTTGACTTTTCTTGGCTTGCACAAAGGAAAACTCCTGCTGTGCCCGTGTGCAGTCAGTTCTCTAAGGAGAGCAGGTGGGAGGTGGTGCAGTGGAGCTGTAACCTCCAGCTGCAGAGAGGAGTGGAGAAGTCTGATGCAAGGACCAGGGATGGAAGTCCCAGGTGGGACATGAAAGGAATGGCGGGGCTGGGGAGGGGAGAACTAAAATTGCCCACACAGTGTCAGACCTCTTTAAAAATTCTTTAAAAAGAACTCTTTAAAACCTTTTTTGAAAACTACTTGAAAAACTCCCAGAAACAGTTTCATTAATCACAGTATGAAATGTTCCTCTTTAACTGCAGTGGGAAAACCTCTCCAATTAGCTGTACAAGTCTGGAAGATGTGAAGAATATTCCATAGAGACCCATGACCCTTTAGTGCTCTCTGTATTTCAAAGAGCCCCAGGGTGTGTTTGGTGCTGAGTCCATGATCCTCAGGTGCTGAAAGATGAATGAACAAACTGCTCCAGAAGTCAGAATGGAACCTGAAAGTACCTTGAAGCATTGATTGGCCCCACTGAGGGCCATTGCTGCCAGAGCCTCCCCATGGCCTTGTTAGAGCAGATCACTGGAGGCCATGATTGCAGGGAGTCAAAGGCTCTGTAAAGGTCGCTTTTATTTATTATTTTTATGAAGCAATGTGGCCAGTCTCTGTACCCCAGGCCATGATAACGCAGAGCGCATCCCTCACTTGTGGGTCAGGATTCTTCCTGGGGATAGTGGGGTGTGAAGATCAATAATGTCAGAAAATGTACACCACCTCCTGGCTACCCCAAGATGGGATGAGGAGCAAACCAAGTTCAAAGCCTCAAGAAAGAGTTTTTCCTGGTGGTGGTGATACAGTGACCATTTCTAAAGTCCCCTTTCCAGACACAGACTGTCCAGACAAAGGGACAGGCTGTGTCTGGAAAGGTGACTTTAGAAACGGTCACTGTATCACCACCACCAGGAAAAACTCTTTCTTGAGGCTTTGAACTTGGCTTGCTTCTCGTCCCACCTTGGGGTAACCAGGAGGTGGTGTACATTTTCTGACATTATTGATCTTCACACCCCACTGTCCTCAGGAAGAATCCTGACCCACAAGTGAGGGATGGACTCCCCCTTCCCATTACCTGGGGTTCAGAGAGTGGCCTCACTGCTTCATAAAAATAATAAATAAAAGCCACCTTTACTGAGCCTTTGAGTCCCTGCAATCATGGCCTACAGTGCTCTACTCTAACAAGGCCATGGGGAGGCTCTGGCAGCAATGGTCCTCAGTGGGGCCAATCAATGCTTCAAGGTACTTTCAGGTTCCATTCTGACTTCTGGAGCAGTTTGTTCATTCATCTCTCAGC